>JANPWX010000033.1:2257269-2282269 GCA_024734555.1 Trochalopteron elliotii
GGGCGGGCAGGGGGACCGCGAAGGAGCCGCGGCCACCCCGGGGGGACCCAGGGCTGCGCCCCCCGCCCGTCCGCACACGCACCTCCGCAGCCGCCGCCCCAGCACATTCAACTGAGCCCCACGCTTGGCGCCATTGCCCGCCCCCTGCCTCTCATTGGCTACACACGGAGAATGGCGGAATCTGGTTGGTTCCCGGTCTGTCAATCACCCTGGTGGCCAATAAGAAGCCCTGTTCAGAATTAAAGCGCCCACCGGGAACACGTGTGCCGCGGAGCGCTCCGCCGGCTTCTGGCGGCGCGGGTGACGTCACCTCTCCGCGCCGAGCCCCGCCCCTGGCCCCGCCCTTTTGCCTGGGAGATTCCCAAAATCGGGACCGGCCCGGGGCTGGCCGGGATCCGCCCGTGCGCTCACAGGGAGCCCCTCACACCCCGTGTGACCGTCCCGTGTCCTGACAGAGACCCCCAGGGGCTGGCAGGGACCGTCCCGTGTCCNGACCGTCCCGTGTCCTGACAGAGACCCCCAGGGGCTGGCAGGGACCGTCCCGTGTCCTGACAGGGACCCCCAGGGGCTGGCAGGGATGCCCCGGGCCTGGCAGGGATCGTCCTGTGTCCTGACAGGGACTCCCAGGGACTCCCAGGAATCCACCCGCACTCTGACAGGGATCCCCGGGGCTGGCAGCTCCCGGCCCACGCTGCAGGTGGCAGGCAGCCCGGCCCTGCTGGCACACTGAGATGGGGCTCTCTGGAGAACGGCTCTCATCCCTTTGAGCCCGCAGATTCTAAAGGCTTCAGGTCCTAAAAGAGCCTGAAGTCTGAGACAGCATTACCCGTGTACCGATGGGGGGTCATGGAATGCGTGGGAAGAGGCCAAGGGTGTGGTGTGACAGGATGAGAAAACACCTCCGAGATAATTTCCAGGAAGCAAATTGGTTTCCATATTTTCATTTTCTATTAATACCCCATGCACAAACTTTTCCAAGTCCCCTTGGTAATTTAAGGGCCAGAATTTTTACCACATACACACACATAGATTACACATTTTTTTCAGGACAACCTGAGACAGGGGTGTTGTTTTCCCTTTGCTTAGATCCCAGCAGCAGCTGAGATGCTGGATGTGGGGGCAGATGCTGCTGGCAAACAAGTCCCTGTACAGTTTCAGGCACTGATGGGAAGAGGCAACCTCAGCTTTCCTCCTCTTCCACCTCCTCCCCACACCGAGGTGCCCTCCTGTCCCCCGGCCAGCACTGCAGGCGGGGAGAGCCTCTCTCCCTTGATCCCTGTCTTCACAGCAGGTCAGAACCTGGAATCCCCTTCCCAAAGCATCAGTAGGGTGCGTGGCAGTAGTTGGAAATGGGTGGCCAGTTAGAAATTATACACAAAAAATAAAAAATGTATATAAAATACAGCAGTGTTCTAGGGCTGAGTTAGGGTGTTGGCACACAGGGGATAAAAACCTAAAACTAAAGTTGTAATTTAAGCTTTTGCTCCAATGTGGATAGGCAAAGAATGTTTTCTATGTTTAGACTTCCTAAAATAAAGGTTGTGTTATTGCATATCCTATTGTGACATCCTGTGGTTAAACACAGTATTACAGACACTGTCAAATCACAATCTTGGCTGCATGACTGCAAAAAATGAGATTATGTGGCATGATCACTGTAACTCATATCTATTTTACATGTTCAGTTTGGCCAACTAGCTGTGATCTTCTCCAAGATGAGAAATCACACTTGGCCAAACATTAATAGGGGATAGCACAGATCCTTGTTCTGTGCTGGACAGAAACTACATCTGGCCTATGACTCAGGGTATTGATTGTTCACATGCTGTCCCTGTGAAGGACCATAAATCCACCTTTTCTCCTCCCACAGCATTCCCACTCCAAGGATTAAACTACTCAAAGAGAAGAGACAACAGCTGCACACCCCAGCACTCCCAAGGTTGTACAAAGCTTATGCACAAACTGCACTTATGCTCCCATCTCTAACAGCATCAGCAAAGAGGATTTTTCCCAGGTCAGGGAACTCAGCATCCTCTGCTCTGCAAAGTGCTTCTCCTCCCAGCTCAGCAGCATTGCAGGGGATTGAAGGGGCTGCAATTACCCTGCAGTTAGTCCTAAGCCAACACTGCAGCCCAGAAGTCTCAGCATGCAGAGGAATGGCTCCAGTGACACATGAAATTGAGGTCTTGACCCCCTGACACCATCAGAAAGCCTTGGCATTTTTCTCACAATTAGCTGGATGAGAGGTCTACTTAGATCCCATCCGGGGAATTAGCATTGTTCATTAACAGCACATTTCCATTTCATCAACCTATAATATTTCAGGCCTCAAGCTAAGCAGCTGGACACTCATGCAGTTTTAAAGAGCCAAGAGAGCTGATCAGGATAACAGATGGAGCATTATCTGCTATGACTTCCCTTGTTTAAGCTTCTCAGGAAAACAGCAAGAGCAGCCTCCCTAAACAACACTTTATTTTGGCTTTATTCTTATTACACAAGACACAGTTAATGCTACTTTCTCTGGCTTTCTTTTCTCCCTGAAATGGCAAAATATATTCCTGCAAATCTAGATTTCTGTCTAAGGGATAATGAATGATGAAGAATTGTACTGCACGTGCCTCTGTGAGCAATAGCCTTCAGACAGGACCTGTAAAAAAGATGCTATGGCTTTATAAATAAAGGTCTTCCAATGACATTCAGAAACCAAGAGGAAGCTCCACATTGCTGTTGTTTGTCATGCAGAGCCAGAACACTTCCAAAGGATTGAGACATATGACAGTAGCTTGTATTTCAGATTTTCATTTTGGGAGATTCCTAGTTCAGGCTTGGCATGACCTAAGCAAATCCAACTGTATTTCATACCAACTGCAATCTCCTACCCACCACCATCATCTCACCTCCTACATCAAATATTTTGCACAGTAATAAAGTTCTTATTGCAAATATAGGAACAAATAATGTTGGCTTGGAAAGAGTTACAGTTTATTAAATGCATATGAAATCATGATACAAAAATAAGTTAATTGCATAGAAATTTAAAGAGAGAAAATATAAACTTTAAAATAAAAGTCTGCTCCAGACGTGAAGAGCCTCTACTATCTGCACCTGAAAGACATAAGAATGCACTGTGAGGGTTACACAACTGGAACTTTCAGTCACATGGAGCTACAGGATGCCAGGGAAGAGCTTGGGCCATTTATTTTAATTCAGGTGTTTGCTGTGCTTTCCTTACTCTGATGACACACCATTTTTCCAGAACTTGGCCAAACCTCTCACTGAACAGGTGGGAGACCAACCTGCAGCTACAATTTGATGTCCTAATGCTTGTGTCTACGGGGCCACTTTAATACCTACATTATAGAGAAGCAGAGATTTATCTGTGCTGTCAGAGCCCCTCTACTGCACTCCCAACACCATTTACAGGTCTGCTACCAACTCTGGAGCAGTTAGGGGTGTGACAGTGGCACTGCTACTCCGTGTGGACACCAGCCTAGTTTCAGCTTGTCTTTTCTCCTCGTGCAGCTGATACCTGTTGTGCTGATGATTCCCATTAGATGGCACTCCAATTGCTCCCGGGGACTTGAAGATGGGATGAGATGCTCTCATCAGAGCTGCATATCTACAAACAAACACAACCAGGCTCAGCACCCATGCACTCTGCATTTTCACTCTTCCATCCAGTTTAATCATCTGCATCTGTCACACAAATCTCACAGTCCTACTGCACAGAACAGTCAAGGTATGTCTGCCTGCAAGAGACAGATTTTTTTATTAACATTAAGTTCAAACTTGGCTTGTCAGGGTATTGTTTATTCTTGGTTACTTCAAGGTGCTGGACAGAGCTTTAGGGTTCTAGTATGTGGACCCAGACCCCAAAGGGTGCTTGAGTTGGCCAGTGCCTGTTCTCAGTTAGGAGACACTGACACAGGTAAGCTTGAAAATTCAGGAAAGCATCTGACAAGCTTTTCCTCTTGGCTCAGAAATTAAGGCTGACATTTCAGAAATTCAGTCTGAGTTGCAAGAGGAAATCATGGCTATTTTATTGACATGACAAATAGTTTACAGAATTCCCTGTCTGTCCAAGCTCCCCTCCAAATCCTGAGATCTCATCTTGAGCCAAGTATCACAGGTACAGCTCACCCTGCCTTGGAGATGGGCTGGCTGCTCCCTTTGCAGTCGTGATCCAGAGGATGCCGATGCTTTATGCAGAAGCTGCCAGCACACTGCTCACAAACCACCTTCACCATCTCTTTCCTTTTGCAGCCTGGCTTTGAGCATTTGTTTGTGAAGATCTGAGTAAGAGAGGACAGGAAGTTGGCAATGTTTGCTTTCTGTGAGCCACGACCAAGCTGAAGCACAAATGTTCAAGCAACCTCAGAGCCAAGATGAAACAGAGCAAGTTTCTACACATTCTGCTGTCAGAAGGCCCAGCTTGACCAGCATTAGGAAGGCAGCTTAGATTTCAACAGCAGTTTTCTTACCTTCTGCTTTTGCTGTGCTGGATTGTATTTGCAGTCCTTATCTATGTGGGCTCCAACGACAATATCTGGGATTTCTCCCTTCTGCACTGGGATAGGTGTGTCACAGAGGGGACACACTGGGACCTGCACATTCTAAGAACACACAACACAGATCAGCATCACAGAATTAAAGAATTGTTTAGATTGAGACAGACCTTAAGATAATCAAGTCCGACCATTACAAGTCCAACCCTATTTTTGTGTCCTTCACCTTCTCTTACCCATAGATAATAGGAGTATATTCCTAAATATTTCACGTTCCCATGTGGTAATGCTTTTAAAGATATACTTCACAACAGTAACTGCAAATCACCCTCCAAAAACCACACAGACGTGCTCTGCCAAACCAATTTGTAGCAATGTATTTGGTAAGTTGACTTTAAATATGCTTTTGGCTTTTCTGGAATTACAGCCTTTGAATACTTCAAAGCCCAGGTACATGCCACAGATCAAAGTTTGGATGCACTTGTTCTATTCATTTCTTCTGTAGTTTCAAGTTTGTTGTCCTCTAACTTACAGGACTTGGACTGCAGAAAATTTTAGAGCACAATACATTACTTGAAATATAAAGCATTCCTCTCTGGGAAGAGGCACTGTAAGTGAAAAAAAATAGAATCTAGCTGTTCTGACCTCTGAAATGTCATGTTTCTATATATTTGAATTCCATTAACTTGCATCTTGAGGTTCTTCCATCCCCTTTTATTGAAACAGGTGAAGTTTCAGAGCAGCCCTTATAAATGACTTAGCAATTCTGCAGGGTGAATTATGACTCACATCACACGGAACTCACTTTCTTGTAGGCAGAGCCACACTTGTGGTCATCATAACGGATGTGATCTTTACAGAAAACTTCCCCACATGCATTGCATTTCAGAGGAAGGAAATCTGGGAGAAGAATAAAAAGAAAACATTTTTATGGAACAAAGCTAACAACTCTAACTGTACTCACAAAAGACTACAAATAAATTCTAAAGCACTTTTTGTCGAGTCACAATCCAATTATCTCTATAGAGTTAGATCATTCTTCACAAATATTAGAATTAAAAGAGGAAGAGTGATAACTTCTCTTTTTACCTACATTGTAAGACAAACACAAGCCATAAGTGCCTCAGGAGCTCCTCGAACGCAGAAACCCCAGTGAGAAACCAGTCAAGAGCTAACAGCTGAAGTACAGATGCAAAGCCCAGTTTCAAAAATAAGTCTATTCTTGAAAAGCCATCCCTTAACAATTTAACACGTCCAGGAACAACAGCTATCACTCTTTCCCTAGACCCACTGAGGGGAGGACTACGGCAGCACCACTGGTATCTACTGCCACCACCCCCAGCAGCCCTGGACAGCCTCGGGGGACAGGACCGGCCCCCCAGCACACCGGCACCCGCCGTGACGAGCCCACCCGGGCGGGTGCTGCTCGGGGGTTCGCTCGGAGCCCGCACTTACCCAGCTGTTTGCAGGTGCGCTCGGAGCAGTGCTCGCCCAGCCACGGGAGCTCCATGGCACGTCGGGAACAGTGACAAAGACCCGGAACGCAGGACGGGCGCGGCCGCCGCAGGTTTATAGCGGCCGCCGGTGCTGACTCAGCGCAGACACGTGCTGAGTCACGCTCTCGCCGCGCCGTGACGTCACGGTCGCCAGAGCCAATGGCGCGCCCTCGTCACCCCCGCCGCCTGTCGCGCGTGCGCGGCCAGCGGCCAATGGGAGTTCGGGGGGCGGCTGAGTCACGGCCGGGGGCGGGGCCTGATAATGGGGCGGGGGCTTATGATGAGGGCGGGGCCTGATAATGAGGGCGGGGCTTGATAATGAGGGCGGGAATGAGGATGGAAATTGGAATAAGGGTGATGGGCGCTGTGGTGGGAAAAGACTGGGGGCAACAGGGCAAGGGCATGGAGATGAGCTCAGGGTAGAGGTAACAGGCGTTGGTAATGAAGACAAGGGCTCTCCAGCTTCCACACCACTCAAGCATTCCTGCTGCTGGGAATTCCCTGTGGCGCAGGTGCCCAAAGGGATGAGAGTGCCGGGCTGTTATGGCCATGGGACACGTGTGGGAGAATGACACTGATGCCTTAAGTTTTAGCATTCATGATTTTAGATTCTGTGCTGCCCAGGGGTGCAGTTCTGAGCCTCATGTTCGGTGTCACTCAGCTCTTCACAGAGTAGGGATACAAAACAAATCCTTTTCCTGCCGAAGACCAAGGACAGCTTTCAGGCCCAAAAGCACAAACAAGGGTGGCTGAAGGGAGGAACAAGAAGGATGGGACCTCACAACCTGGAGCTGTAATTGGACAATTAAACCCCAATACGCAAATGGACCAAAACTTACAAATGTGTAAGATCTCATGACCAGTCAACCGTTATGTGACCATTCTTAGTCCACCTTGGGTGTAGTCCTAGTCAGGCCCTTGTTCTGCTCAAGGTATATCCTAAAGGCCTTTCAATAAATACCTGTTTTATTCACTGTCCCTATCCAGTCTCTGTTTCAGGTCAGCCCTCCCAAGACATCAACACAGTAAAGCCAATGTCTGATTGAGATCACTGGAGTGCCTCAGCCCTTTGCCACTGCCATTCATATTTCAGTTTTTCATTGTGGCTTCAGCTGCTGCACCATCCCTCTTGTGGGATTGTGAGGCTTAAACTGTGTTACTTCCAAACTTCAAAATAAATCCAGAGAGCTTGGTGAGAGAGGGTGTTCTCATCACAGCAGGCTGGTGCTCAGGGCCCTGCTGCAGGACTTCAGCATGGGCTAAACTGGTCAGGGTGGGCAAGCTGCAGTGGGCTGCAACTGGTTTGAGTGGACTGTGCTAACTGGTTTGGATGGACAGGCCTCAGCTGCAGCTGTGGGTTTGCACAAGTCAGCCAGAAACTTTCCCAGTTGGTCTCTATTTTTAAATGCTTGTCTCACTTTGACAAGGCACCTTGAGATCAAAGTGTATTTTGGAAATGTTAATCTTTGGAGGTGTGTGACAGTTCTGGCTTCATACAGAGCAGAGGAGGCCTGTTGATTCCATGACATTTGCTACAGGATTGAAAGATGACAAAGCATTTGTTCTGCTCCTGCTCTTCCTGGAAAACACCTGACTCTGCTGTAGTGCATGACTCAGATCAGAGTGGAGCCATGAGGTCGAAGGGGAGCTTTGGGCCTGCATGTGCTGACTGCCTGCACAGGCCACTCTGTGCTCCTGAACACCAGGAACAGCATGTGCCACTCCCACTCCTCCACCTTCCACGTCACCACCACCATGGCACTCCTGTGACTCTTCCTGTGGGTGCCAGTTTACAGCCAACCCACTTGGAGCACTTCCCAACAGCACAGTCCTACTGGATTAAATGACACCGTGTCATCAGCCAAACACTCTGCCCACTCTTCAATTAATTTTCTCTCCTGAACCCATAAAATCACCAAATCTCCTCACGTGAACCCTTACTCCACAGAACAGCTGTGCTGACAGAGCATTGGATTGTGCCACAGGTGTTTGGTTTGTGAAGGGCAAACTCTGATTTCACCTCCTCCACTGTTGGCATTTGCTGCATGGGGTCTTCTGGGACAGCTGTGCCACATCCATGCTGGGAGCACCCAAAACCTGCCCTGGGACACCCTGGGCAGGGGACAGCCAGAGTATGGCACTCTCCCCCATTTCTTTTGTTCTCCTGATTTGGTTGGTTCTGGCAGTTTGGGACAGGTGAATTTTAAAATGGAAGAGGAAACAGCAAAAAATATCTGAATACAAATAGTAAGAGAAAGTCAGGTTATCCAAGGTACTTCAACAGCTTGGCTCTGTTATGCATCAGCTTTCTTGTATGATTTACACAACTCAAAAACTTGGGAGGTGCAAAAAAAACCCCACATGTCCTGCTGAGCTTGAAGGCTGATTTTTTTTCCCTACAATGCACCTACCCAGTGCTTGAGAGGAGTGGTACCCCTGTGATCTCCCCAGGAAGGCTTGCCAAAAAACAGTGGGGTGAGCTAAGCAGAGAGGAAGAGGAAGAGGTTGGTGTCTTCCCTGGCTGGCTGAGAGTGCCCTGCAGACTGGAGAGCTGCTGCCAAAGGGATCATGGTTTATGGTGGAGAAGGGAGGAGTTTGCTTATGGATAACAACAGAAATGGCTCTGTGCAGATTAGATGCTCTTAAGGAAGTCTGTAAATCCCAAGTCTGGAAACCCACATAGTACAGGCAGCCGTCTTAATAGAAACGAGGATTAGAAATTAGCTGAGGTCTTTAGTGATATTTTTAGAAGGTTGCTCCTGACAGGTTAGGCTTCTGAGAACCAGAGGAAAGTGCCAAACCCTGTATTACTTGGGAAAGGATCACACAGTGCAGTGTGTGATTAGAGGCTGGCTAGCTTAGTGACAAAGGGGATAGGTGGGTTAGGGCTGATTCGGGAGGAATTAGCAAGGGAAATTGCTTGAGAAGCAGAATTTGATTAGGGGCAGCCAACATGGATTTGTGAAAGGAAAGCTATGTGTAACTAACTTGCTGGAGTCTGGGGGAGGCACCATTCCCTGGCAGCCTGTGGAGTGTTAGTTTTATATAACTGATCCACAAAGGGAAAGCCTGGCCCCATTGCCACCAGAATGGTGACACTGGGTGGGATGGATGGTGATCACCTCTCTCCCTTGCATCTGCATGGACTCTGCCTCCTCTTTCCCCATCCATCCCTTCTACTTCCTTTCTAGTTTTTATAGGGGGAGGCCTATTGCTTTTCCCCGTGTCCCATGCTCTTCTGTCTTTCCCTTCCTCTCCCTCCAGTCCATGTCAGGGCATTAAACATCACTGTCCACCCCACCACACCAGCATGCTCTGCCTTAGGACCCACATTGCATCCTAAAGGGGGGGATAAAACTCTTCAGAAGAAGACTTCCATGGGGCAGCAGGGGAACAACTGTCCAACATCACTGCCAGCTACAGGGATGACATGGATGGGGACCCAGGGATGTGTTTCCATCCTGTCTCTCATGGGAGGGTCTGTCCCCTTTCCACCACCCTGGGTTAAGACAGCACAGCACAGAGATGCCCATGGCCAAGACAGCCAGGTCCATCCACCTCCTTTCTGCCTTGTGTGCCCCAAACTCCTCCCAACACCATTCAGAGGACACAGATGAGCACCCTGTCCCTGGTGTCCCCAAGATCACCTGGTTGCCTGCAGTCCTCCTGCACCAGCATCCTGCTTGTTGCTCCAGCTGCAGAGCCACTGCTGTGGCATTAACATTTGGGTGACTCCAGCTCTCATTTGCCTTTTCCAGGTCTCTAAACTCCAATCCCAATGTCCTGCTTTTCAGCTCATAATTTCGTACCAGGCTCTTAAAACTGGATTTTATTTTTATTGCAATGACCCTGTGGTGCTGCCAGATCCCTCTGTGGAGGAGACATGACATCTCCATTACACAGCTCAGATAAGTGTCTTAAAGAGACCACACACAAAGGAACCTAATGGTACCTATTTTTATTAGGTTTATTACAGGAGGGGAAGGAAAGCAGTCCGATCTCCCCACAGGATACTCTGTTAACAGCAGCAGACAGAGAGGAGAGATCTGTGGAGGCGGATCAGTTTTCCAAGAATATTAGCTACTGCTGCTCTAAAATTAGAGTCTAGGGAGAGCAGACAGGTTGACATAATTGAAAGGGCTGTCTTATGGGATGACATAGTTAAACGAGTCCGTGATCAGCTTTAGAGTGACAGCTCAGCGACTTCTTCTAATCCTCAAAGGAGCACTGAGTTGTGAGGCTGTGATTTAACTAGTCCTGGATCTTATCTTGTGATGATGTCAATATTATTAGAACCTGCTTCTAAAGAGATGCCTCCAAAATCTCTGTACATGAACCGACTGGCGTTACAGGCACGATTCTCCTGCAGCTTCACCCTGCAAAGCCCCTGTTTGATACAAACACTCCCCTGCTGCCCTTCTTATGTACCTGATGCTGTCCCCGTGGGCTGGGCTACAGGGGCAGGCCCAGAAACAGGATTAAGAACCTCATTTCAGGATGGAGCTGAAAAATGTCCTTCAGCCGCCCATTTTATTCAACATAATTTAATAGCAAACACAAACTAACAAAGTTAGAGGTGAAATATAATAGCAGGAACCCCATAAAAAGTAACCTAATCTGTAAGATAAATAGACAACACTTTAGCCTGGGGAGATAGCAAATAAAAGAGAAATATGAGCAGAGCCATTCTCAATTCATAACTAACTTTAAAGAGAAATAATGAAGATGAGTTCTCCAACTTTTAATGCCCTAAGATTCTTCTCCACAAAAAAATAAAAAAAGCATTTTTAAATTTTTTCCTCACACATTGTGTGTCCCCAGCGAAATGTCCTGGATCATTCCCACACAAGAAGGCATCCATCAGAAAGGGAAATGATGTGGAGAAACCCTACTGCAATTCCTGATGGAGCAGGAGACACCAGGGATGGAGCTTTTCATGCTGATGGAGCTTTTCATGCTGATGGAGCCTCTTGGTTGCCTTCAGTGGCCACCTCCCACTGCCTTATTTCGGGTGCACAACTCAGAGCACCCACTGCCTTCATGGTGGCATTAGTCTGGCGTTTATTATATTAAGGGGTTTTAGCCATTTTTTTTTGACAGTGCCTACTTTAACTTCAAAGGCTGGGATTTTCCAAGCAGCCTACTGCATTTAGGCACTTAAATCCCATTGAGTTTCAAGTGTGTTTCAGCCCTTAGGCTCCTTGGAAAATCCTTGCTAAGTGCCTGGGGGGCTCATCGGCAGCCCCCCGTTCTGCTGCCGGATTTACACAGACACCATTGTACCAGCAGGAGCTCACTCCTTCAGCAGAGCAGCCTCTTGTTTAAAAACCTCTTCCTAAATTATGAAATAAACCAGGAAGGACCACCTCTGATAGCTAATTTTTGGTTATAAATGCCTGTAAAGAATGTTATATCATCTCCTTGGGTTATACCAAAAATCCCTTGGGTTTGTTGGCTGAACTTTTGAGACAAAATGCTCCTAGATCCAGCTCTTGGCCCTCTGAGGAAAATCTCATATTTGGTGTGTGAGAGGTAAACCCCACCATATCTACCACTGACTCTGATACTCACTGTGTCTCCAACCCCTTTTTAGAGCACTCAGGAGGGATCTGTACAGGAGGAACAAAAAAAATCTGCAGAATTAATCCATTTGCTTTGCTGTTTGGGAATGGCCCAACCCCAAAGGAAAGGGCACAGAGAGCAGTCAGGCTGGCAGTGGGATGGGTACAGAGGGTACCTCTGAGAAAGCTCTCTCAAAAGATGGGAATCATGGCAACAGCTTCTCTAATAGTAGAGGGAAAATAAATCCCTTATCAGATGATTTCTGGTCACTGATCAAACTCTAATGTCTTACCTAGCAGAAAAAGATTTGGGACCTCCATGGCAGATTTCCTGGAATAACAATTGTCTTTTTGTTGAGTCCATGCTGCAAACAGCATGACAGAACCCAGTCCAGCACTACTGAGCCCCAAATTTCCTAGGCACTACCATGATGAAATCAATTAGCAAGGGAAGTTAGATCTCAAATACTCCTTATTCATTGCATAGCTGGTTCTGAATTAAAGTGTTTCACCAAAAACCAAGACTCCATTCCTTAAGTATTTCAGCTGATGATGACTTAATAACAGTGCCAAACCTCAGCATTGTCTTTAATATTCTTATTTTTATCTAGATAAATTAAGCCATCTTTCTTCCTGTTTTGTAGCACTAAGAACAAAACCTGAACTCTCGTAAGTGTGGTTTTGTTTATGCTGTCAGCACAGGAGGGGACCAAACCCATTTTTGGTACAGATGAGTGGGTCTTCTGCAGCTCAGAAGGGGAGGATGGGCAGGGGGTTCCTGGCAGAGCTTGGGAGCCAAAAGGAAAAGGACAGATCCAGGGGGGAGTAGCAGGGCAGGGGAGAAGGACCCCTTAGGCCATGAATCCCATAGTGGGCAGAGAGCCTTTCAGAAATCATCTCCAAAAGCGAGGACTCTGATTTGGGTCATACCCACTCTGCAGACAATACTGGGACTGGGGGATAGGACAAGAATTTTGGCTGGTTTGCTTGTTTTCCCCCACCCATCTGTCCCAACCACCCATTTTCTGGTGGCCTTTACCAAGCCCACGGTGCAGCCACCGCTTTGGGGGGCACCAGCAGCCCTGGGAGGTGGTGCAGCACCCCCAAGGTGATGCTCCCGTTGGGAAGATGTCCATCCCACAAGGACTGGGACGTGTGACATTCGGAGCCGCGTGCCACGAGGTGGCACCATGTCCCTGCTAACCCGCACAGCGAGGTCACCTCTGCGGCCACGCAGCTGCGGCAGGACCCTGCTCGCCTGGCAGGCTGCTGAAATCCTCCCACTGAGATTTTGGTTTTAAATAACTGGGCAGCCCTCCCTTCTGTAAGACCCAGCTGAGGAAGGAGGTGGTACCCTGTCCCATGGAACAGGGGTGAGACCAACCTGTGAGAAACTCTGCACCTCCTGAGGAAATTTGGTCACCTGACAGTGCAGGCAAGGTTTGCAGAGTTGTGGTGCCATCTCCCACTGTCTACAGCTCTCCTCAGAGTCCTGGGCTCCTGTCCCTGCCGGCACCGTCGTTTGTTGGCACCGGGAGAGATGTCAGTGTCACAACAATGGTTGTGCCTGGATGGTGTGTCTGACCTGGTGGTGTGCACTGGCTGTGCCCTCCCCACCAGGGACCTGCAGGCAGGAGAGCTCATTTCTCACACAGAGCTTGGTCATCAAATCATAGATTTCTTTGAATTGGCAAAGGCCTTTAAGCTCCTCAGGTCTAAACATTAACCCAGCACTAAGCCACGCCTGTAAGTCAGTGAAAAAGGGAAAGCTGTGCACTGGTATCTTTTCCTTGAAATATCTAATATTTAGTATTATTATGACATGCTAGGAAGGATTCAGGTGAGCCTATAACCCTGTGGGACTTTAAACTGCATACCTTGTCATATCCAGATCACCTCAATCTTAGAAGCACCAGTGCAGCCCCAAATCCAAGGAACTTGCCCAGCACCTGGTTAGTGCCTTGATTAGGCTCCTGAGCTCCTAAATGCTGAGTTTCCTCAGTTTAACCCAGTTTTTTGGTCTTTCAGGAAAGCCCTGCAGCTTAAAGCCCTGTTCTTCTCAGGGGGGTTCACTCCCAGGACCTGTCTGTACCCACCACACTGCCCTGAGCTCTGCTGACACAAACCTAATGCTGGCATCTGTGGGACTGACTGCTCGGGTGCTCCACAGAAAACAAGTTGTCTGCTGCACCCAAGTCTGCTTTAGTGAAGGAAACACAAGTGCACTATATATCCCTTAATATATCCCTTCAGCAAGCCACAGGGATATATTAAATGAAAGTTCCCCAATGGATGAGGGGTTTTGCATTTGCTGAAGGAAGCTCCAACAGACCCTTCTGCTCTTGCTTTAGAGCATGGAGCAACCAGCCAAAAAAATCTGTGCTTCTTTTGGAAGAGGAAGCAGAGGGAGCCACTCAAAGGGAGCTCTCCTGCCCTGGCAGTGTGCTCAGAACAGTAATAGAGAGCCTGGAAATACCTACATTATTCCTGACACAATGCTTTGCCGCCGAACAATACATTTGCCAATTCAATTTATTCAAACAAGTTCCTTGGGAAGACAGCAAAGCAAATCCAGGTGGCAATTACTGAATTCAGACTCTGCCCTGAACTAGGGGAAGCAAAGGGGCAAGATGTGAGAGAAATAGCAAGTTCTGCTGGAAATCCCACAACAGCAGAATCCTAAGAGCTTTTAATCACGTGCTTGCTGGTATTCAACTGTAAAACCCCTGTGTCATTGGGCAAGGAGACAGAGCAGCCTTGCAATTGCTTTGCTGTAGCACTTAGCACTTTGGAATATCTTTGCTATGAAAATTAAACACTGGTTTGTTTTCTTTGGAAGGCACAGCAGTACTTGGGCTCCACGGCCCCGTCACAGTGACATGTAATTGAAGGATAAGTGCATTCAGGAGCTCCCAGGACTGACAGTGCTGCCAGGGCTGCTGTGTTGCACACTGTCAGGCAGGGTGGAGTCTGCCTACAAGCTTAGATGAACCGTCAAACCAGTTCAGAGTTTGGTTAAACAACTTCAGCCATGTGCTGAGCCTCATAACATCCCATCCCCCTTTCCCTGGACATCAGCAGGGACATGAGCCTATAGCCCAAGACTGGTCCCTGTGTCCAGGATACAGCTCCAAGAACAGCCTTGTGGGTGGCTGGAAGGAGAGAAAAACCTGCCAGAAGCCTCCACTTTGGCTCTGGGTGTGCAAGAGGGAAACTTCTGTTGCAGACACACAGCTATGGAAAATTTCCTCTTACCAGACCCTGCAAACCACACAACCTCAGCTTCCCATACCCCATTCACAATCAGGGGCTGAGTACCCCAGATCCTGCTTCATCTCCCCATCCCTATCCATCCCTCACAGCCTACTCCAGGGCAGCTGTAGCTGCTCTCCCAGGAAAGCAGTTACACCAGGGATGAATTTGGCCCCAGATGTAGAATTAGGTTAAGCCAAAAGGTGGCAGCATCTTATTCAGTATCGATTTTGCATGAATATTTCTTCTATTAGCCATTTTTCTTTCTAATCATAGAATGTAAGTTTGTAAATTACAGAGGTGGAGAGTAAATGTATTGCAACCTCTGGCAAATTGATATTTTTGCAGCAGCAGTAAACTTTTTCTGATGACAGATAATTGAAGGGAGCAAGCGTCAGATAAAATTCATAAAGATTTGGACCTACTGCAACAAGACAAATGATATTTAATGTTCAGAGTTATAAAGTAATTACCCTGGGCTCCAATATAATAAATAAAGACACAGTAAATGGAGTTTGGCTGACCAGGTGCCTTGGAGGTAGCAGGGTAGCACTGTGCAGGGCCCTGTGGCAGCAGGGGGGGATGGAGAGGTGACAGCTCCCTCAGCACAGGGGAGTGCCTCAAGTTGGTGTCTCCCCCAGAAATGCCCTCTCTCAGGGGAAGAAGGAAGGAGCTGCCTCCCATGCCTGCAGCAGAGCCCTGCATCCACAACCCCAGATGCTGGGTGCACAGGGAGCCATCATCATCCACAGCCCTTCTGCATTTCCAAAGGCAAAGGAGCTTTTGGATATCCAGCTTCATCCAGACCTCTCAGGACAAGCCTGGTGCATGTTCTCCAGCAACCCCACAGCCTCCTGTTCTCCCACTCCAGCCAGCAGACATTGGTCTCTTCCTTCAGCACCCCAGAGAGCAGCTGGCAGCTGAAAAAGAGGCAGGTGACTTTCTCCCTGAGGTGGTCACTGCCCTTTACTGAGGGAAAACTGAGCCTGGGGTGATGGGCATTCCAGCCAGAGCTTGATGTCCTTCCCATGCAACAGCAGCACTCCTCAGAGGGACATCATAGAGAGATTGCTACACCCAAAACCAGAAGATACTGGCCCTTACCCAGCTGCAACTCCATTTCCACGTGCTGGGAAAGACCTGGCAATCCTTCTCTTATAGTGAGGAACCACCTTGTCTTCACTTTTATAGCCCTGCCTCAGTCAGCCCTGTGATGGACCCTTCACCTGGCAGAGTATCTTCATTGCAGGTATCACCTCACTGAGCTCGGCACATCCAGACCTCACACACAAGAAACAAAAAAAAGGTGGCAGAGCCATATCCTGCTCTTTTCAAAGCAGGATGTCAGTGCAAGCTTCCCTGGCAAAGTAAGTGCTTCACTAAAACGCCTTTAATGCAGGCAGCATCAGTGGCTGCTTGGCAGCACATGCCAAGTGCCCCATGGTCAGGAAGAAAACATGCTCAAGCACATGCCGAGCTGGGGGGTCCCAACCCAGCCCTTCTTCAGGGCTCCTCAAACACCATCTCTGAGCAGCTGCAGGGAAACCGTAAGCCAACAACAGGCCTTGTTTCTCCTCCACCACCACTTCTCTACTGCTCATGTGTCTCTGCCCCTTTGAAGAAGTTGCTTAGAAATTCAGCAGCAATTATGCAAGCTTTAGTATTAAAAAATGCACATGGATCCGAAAGCAAATATGAAGCTGCTACTGCTGTAACGCTAGCTTTAAGCTGTCTACAGTCCCTAGAAATTCTCAGTGGGATGTTTGAGAAGGATGTATATGTGTTGACAACATTAAATGATCCATGGCTCAAGGACAGAATTGAAACCATACATCTACTTCATACAGGCGCTGATCACTGGGAGAGTGTTTTTCTTAAACTAACCACGGAAGGCCAGGCACCTCGTCCTGCCCAGAAAGGCAGGGGTGGCTCAGGGAACAGAAGGTGCACACACGCTCCTTCCACATCCCAGTGTGTAACACAGCTCCAGTGAAAAGGGAGAGACACATGGACGCCATCAGAGGGAGAAATGTTATTGTGGCTGCACCATCTTGGAGGGAAATTGAGCATGTCACCTCGGTGCATCACCCTCTTCTCATCACCTCCCAGAGAGGCAGCACCGCTCGCACACAGCCACACAACATCTGGCGGGAGGGCCAGGAGGGGCAGGAGGCTGGGACGTTCACTGGGGTGAAGATTTCCCTGTTCTGCAAGCCCCAGAGCACAGCCTGGGGTGCCCCGTGCCACCCTGGCACTGCAGGAAGAGCAGAGCCCCCAGGAGCGAGTGCTGAAAGCTCTCGAAAGCTGTGTAGCCTTTTCTAGGCATGAAATTCTCAAGGACAAGGAAAAACTGGCAGACAACAGGGAGGATTAGGTGGTTCCCCAAGGAACGCAAGAAACGCTGCAAGATTGTGTTGTTGCCCATTTCAGTGGGGTGATTAGGCAGTATTTGATGCTGGGAGGATGATTTCTATTAGGCAATTTTGCAGCCTTAGCCCAGCTATTAACAGTGGGAAGTAGTGTTTGGCTGGATGCAACAAAACCAGACTCCTCCAGACTGCAGTGCCCAAAATCCAGGCCTGCCATGGCCAGCACCCCGCCCCAGTGTCCCTCTCCTTTCTCTCCCTCCTAAAGCTGGTTGCTGGTTCTTGCTGGTTCTTGCTGCTTTGCAGCACACTGCTGTGAGCTGCTTGGGGAAAGCCTCCCTCCCTGGCTCCCCTGCTACTCCAACCCCATCTCCCTGGTCCATGACTCAGGTACTGGTTTCCATCATTTCAACTATTACCAAACTAAAGGGTATTTCTTTGCTCCCTCGTTTATGCTGAATGTTTATTTAATAGGCTGGCCAGCTTCAATTAGGTCTGTGATTACTCACAGATGACAGCTCCAGCATAACAATGTTTATTCTCAAACTCCATCTCCAAGTATAACCTGTGATATATTTAAGGAGAAGGTATAAAACCATTAATGTTGAAATAGCTTTACCTATGGGAGTGAAGTTTTTCTAACAGCTGGCAACTGGGTAAAAATGTGCTGGGGTTATCAGCCCCCTTCACCCAGATGTTTAGTTACCCTACTGAAAGCCTCACGTGGCTGAGTTGTCCAGATGTCTTTGCCTTGTTGCTGACGTGTGGAACTCCATGCTACAGGATCTGTATTGTCTAAAATAAAGTTTAATAGTTTTAAGTGCCTGTTCATTTGTTCATGAAGCATCAGGGCTGGAAGTGAAATGCAGCATCTTTGGGTCAGATGTGCCCCTAAGATGCTTGGGGTGCATTGGCAGGAAGGTGTGTCACAACAGGAATATCCAAAGCTGTCATCTCAACATGATTTTACTTCTCAGGAAATGCCAATGAGAGTTCCTGGTCTCCAGGGCTCTGGAAATTGCATTTTTAGAGCCCAGAGTCCATGTGTTTGTGAGAGGCCCAGCCTGGCTGCCCCTACAAGTTTGGTACCCAAACCTTTAGCTGAGTGAGAGTTACAGTGCTCAGGAGTGGGGAGAGGCAGCTGTGGGGTGGCTCAGAGACAGAGGATGGGTGTCCCCCATCCCACCACCCACTGTCCTTCCAAGGGGGCTGGACTGGCTGTGCAAAGCAGTCCCAAGGAGAGCCCTGCCTCTCTTGTAGTATCTTAGAGCAAAAGCAGCTTCCATACATCCCCGCGGGTTAATCAGCTGCCTGGAGACTAATTAGTGCCAAATGCTCTTATCAAGAAGACACAGCTGGGTGCAAAGCCAGGCACAGCAATGGCTGGGATGTCCATGCCCTGCCCAGGACACAGCCTGGTCCTTCCCTGAGCCCTCCAGACCAATGGTGATGACCCCAGTCTGGCCATCGCCCTAGAGAAGGAATTGGCAGCAGAGGTTTAGGAGGGATAGGAAATTTCTGGGCTTTAATTCACTGAACTCTTTTGTTTCAACCACATTTAATATCTTAGAAATTACGAGTCACAGGGACCTGGGTGAGCCGAAGGAGAAGGCGTGATCTGTGAGGCCAATTAAGAGGCCGATGGCACATAGTGAAACGGGAGCCCCTCGGGGGAGGCCAAGGTTACATAAATAAGTGTGTGAAGGAGCTGCACTGAATCTGCAGACACTCAGCCACTAGTGATGCCCCTTTGAATCTGGGAAAATTAAATATAAATAATAAATGTTTAACCACACAGCAAATAAATACAATGAGGCACCTTTAAAAATTATACTAATAAACAGCAAGATGTTGTCCTTCTGCCCAGGGTGGCTGAGCATCTTCTGCATGTCGGAGACAAAGAGCACAAAAGAGGGGGTTGTGTTTGGGGGGGCCTGCTCAGCTGGGCTGTCTTCACCCCCAGTCTGCCATCCCTGGATAGAACCCCAGGACAGCATGGAATAAAACACCCAGCGAAACTGGAAATAAAATTGTGCCAAGCTTAGCCAGTGAATGTCAGGGCCTCCAGACCAGGAGCAGCTCACCTCTGCCTGTGTGATCCTAATAGGCTTTTTCTGGGCACCTGGGAGCGTGGATTAGGGCTTGGTTCTCAGAGGAGAAGCCCGGAGGCTCCTCGTGGTGTTACAAATGTTCAACATGAGCTGCGAGGTCCCCAGAATTGCTCTGTGTCAGCACTCACTTTACAATAAGAGCTCTGCTTCTTGGCTTCCCTGTTTTTACTGCTTTCTTGGAAGAAGGGGAAAAATGAAATGGAGATATAAAAAATAAAGGGGTCATTTATAGTTAAGCACATTAGGATGGGAGTGAGAGAATAAAGCTGTGAGAATGGCTCAGCTGAAGGCCTACAGGGACTTGTTCTCTGGTACTGGCACGGTCTTTACTAGGTCGCTTGAACCTTTTGCACTCTGCTGCAGAGCTCAGACCTGGGCTATATATCAGCACACTTGCCATGGTGTGCAGTGGAAAAGCCTGTAACTGTCCTCAAACCCGCTTGTGCCAGGAGTTACAGTTCATGGGTGACTTGTATAGGTGGCCAAAGCAGCCAGCCCAAACCTGGGGGTGCTGGGTGGTGCAGCAGAGGATGTGGGTTAAGTGCGGATCAATTCCCTTTCCTGTGATGTAATTTAATTTCTCCCCAAATTCAGCAGGGAAGGAGCAGGGCAAAAGACCTTCCTTTCTGTGATTATACATTCCTGGGCAGTTTAATTATAGCCTTTGTCTAGTTAAACACTGGCACAATAAACCCACAGAGAGCTGCCATCCCACTATACTTAGTTATCGATTTATTTTCTTCCCAGCCCCTGAGATTTGGTTTCCCATTTAGCAGAGGTCACTGGAGCCAGACTCTCCGTGGGGCTACCCTGGCTGTCACCAGGGAGCTTGTGCCAGAGCAAAACGTATCCCTCAAGTCAGATTGACTCAGTGAAGGCTGACACTGGTTGTTTGGGTTTCTTTAGACCCATGGGCTCTGATCACATCTGGTTTTGATGAGCCCCCATGTCTGTACTGAGCCCCCACATCTCAGGAGTCTCTAATTGCTTCAGATTTCCACTTCACACTGTTCCTGCTCATGGCAAACCAGGTCCTGGATGTGCCACCACAGCTAGGAAGCACCTGATTCCAGTGACAAATGTAGCACCCAGAGCTCAGTGCTGCTTTTGACACACGAGCACAGACATAAATATTCTCCAGCCTTTACATCCTTTCTCCATTTTAACTCATGGCTTCATTAGACTAATTTGTTTCCAGGTTGGAGGATGAATAATGAGCCTCAGCCTGTGGATGCATAATTAAATTTTGATAGTGAATGTTTTTATCTAACCTTGTTTTCATTATTATCCTCAGTACTTGAATTACAAGTTAGAGATTTAGGGCTGCAGGTTTGCCTTCACATTAAGCCTGTTCACCTATGTGAGGTGTGACAGTGGTCTGCCACCTCCCAGGACAATGTCCAGCAGTGACACCATGGGTGTCATTTCAGTCAGATCTAATCAGGGATGTTCAGGGAAAAAGAAAAAGTTAATGACAAAATGGTTTTTCCCCTACCACAGTCAGTACAACACACAATCCCTGGTGCATGTGGGGTCTGTACACGGCTCCACGACTGGGTAGCACATCCCAATGGCAAGGGTCACCTGGAGTATCTTGGTGGGACATCTTGGTGAGACACACAGTCCTGCTGTATTTCCTGAGGTGTCTAAACTCCATCTGTTTTTTGGGTATGTAGTTAGCTTTGTTTCCACAGTTATGTGTCTGCAGATTCCCCTGACTGTCCCTGTCCCCCTGTGCCTTGCAAGTGCCTCCTCAGCATTTCTTGGCCATTAAGGTCCCTGTGCCCTGGGTCTCTGTGCTCACTGATGATTTTCTCCAGCCTTCCCATTGTTCTTTTCAACAGTGCAGTTTCCATCCAGCTTTTCCACTGATCTCTGTGGCCTCTCCCTGCTCCTACCATTGTCAAGAGGGTTTTCCATAATTCCCTGACGACTGGGATGGCACCTAAAGGATGCCCTGTGGGCTAAGGTAGGGAACAGAGCACATCCTGAAGCCTCCACTCCTGCTCCAGATGAGAGCCGGAGCGCTTTGAGGAGCCCGAGCAACTACTTAGTACAAATGTTAATGGTGTCATTGTTTATATTGTGGGATTGGAAAGGGTCTCCTGGGTCATCTGGGGCATTGCCCTTCAGTAACTCAGTCCGTATTCAAGCTATCCCAAGGGTATTTTTAGTCGATTCATGAATCCTTTTAGGAATTCGGCCCAACGACCTCCGTCAGCAAACGATTCTTTTGGCTAATTGACTTCACTTTCTTCATGCCCTGTTTTAATACTGCCTTTAAAGTTTGAGGCTTTTTCTTCCTCTCTCAGTGTCACCCACTGCTCAATTTCAGCAGCTCTTTTTTCCTGTTCCTGCATCTTTATCTGTATTACAGTGGATTCCACAGCACTCACTGGTGAAGGCCCTGTGCTGATGGAGCCCTCACACCAACAGAGGCCCTTTGCCTGCAGGGCTGAGCCCCTCTGTGGATGGTGAGATGGTCTCCACCAGATGTTGGACACAGACTAGAGAAGGTGACAAGGGTGGGAGAGGACACAAAGGTCACCTTTACCCACATAAACCTCCAGCAGCAGAGCTGGGAATGGGACTGGGGGCAAGCTGCCTCTCAGTTCCCATCATGCTGGCTCCAGGTGAGCGGCTGTTTGAAGGGTCCTCATTTTCCTTGATGTCTTCGACTTTAGCTAATATAAAAATAACAGCAGAGAGTGGAGGAAAAGAGAGAAAGAGAAGGAGAATTAAAAAGAGAAACTTCTCTCGATCGTTATTGTTCTGCTTTGATCTACTCTACGTGACACTACTCTGTGTCATGTCATCACTGCATTGTTTTTTGCAACAGAGCCAATTTTGAGTGTGTTGTGGGGAGATTTTTGAGAGACAAGGCTGAGGGAAAGACAAGGGGCTGCTACCAACACACATCTCCCAGCTGAAGAGGTCACTTGCCAGCACCCACCCTCACTGCCCAGGGTCCCTTTCCCTGCAGACCTGAGGGGTTGGTCCCTACTCAGCTCCCTCAGAATGAGCTGAAGTTAAACACAAAGCTTTTGCTAATCTGACTTGATCCTATCAGTGTGGGTCAGGGATCATCCTCAGCAGCACACACAGAGGTGTAACCTCCAACATGGGACAGCACAGGGCAATGACATTTTTACTGGGTCTGGCCCCTCAGCGACCTGTTCCCCATCCATTTTCCTCTCCATCTTCTCTAGTTTTGATGAAAGTGAATTCTCATCTGCCTGTGATGCACAGCTTTGATGCAGCTGTGATCTTACCAGAGGGTTTACCCTGGGAATGGCTTTGGATGTGCAACTTTCCTTCAGGAAGAGACACAGAAGGAGGGAACCTGGAGCAGGGAGCCTGAGCTACCTGGGCAGACTGGAGCTTGAATGACCTGCATGAATCCTCGGCATCAGCCAGGCAGTGTTTCTTTCAAATAAATTATGCAATAGTGTGAGCCTCAAAAGACATTTTTTTTTCCCTAGGAAAACTACGTTTTAGAGGAAAAATAACTGTAAACCCAAAATGGTCAGATTTGATGAAGTCAGCAAAGCTGTAGCCAGGATGAAGATCATACTCTCCACATCAGTCTCCAATTCATCATCAGAGCCAGTTGGTAAATATTTGCTTCTTCTAGTGATCAGCTGAAAGGTTCCTTCATTCCCACAATACTATTATCTTTGCAAATTACTTTTATTATAGTGAAAAGCAAAAACCTAAATCCTGACTGTTTTTAATTGAAAACAAAGGTGAAAAAAAGGAAAAAAGCTTTTATGATAATCAAAGTGTGGACTGTAGTTTAAATAACTGCTTTCTGATTTTTTTCCAAATAGACTGATACTTAAAAAACTCTGCTAAAAGAGTGTTTTTTGCATAACTATGTCTGTCCTCTGCTTGCCAAATTGATCAAACCAAGTGGATTCACTGGGCAAAAGTGAGCAGATCTTAATATTCCTCCTTCTCCAGCAGAAACCAAAGATTCTGTTGTTTCTTGTGATACAATCATGACTTGGGGTGTTTGCATGGGTCTAGGCACCCCGAGGCAAGTCAGGAGGTGCATGGGTAGATCTGAGGGGAAAAACAAACTGGGATTAATGTGGTGCAGCACCAGGACAGAGCTCTGAGAGGTCCTGGGGCCTCCATCCTTGGGGAATGCAGTTCATCCCAGCATCACAAGGTCACAGTCAGCCTGGATTCACTCTGAACTTGGCCTTGCCTGGAGCAGAGGTTTGGCCAGAGCTCTCCAGACAGTTTCCAAGCCCCAACTTTCTGGAATATGGTGATGCTTTAATGTCTTTGTCCCAGGAGAGGCTGCTCCAGTGGTCACCAGTGGGTCACTGCAGATGTCCCCCATTGCATCTGGTCTCCAAAGAGGGCTGGGATCCCACCAGTGCAGCTCTCCTCACCCAGCACAAACTCCCTCCTCCTGCATTCGCTAATACCCGCTTCTCAAAGTGCCTCGAGTTTTCCTTGAGGAGGAAGGAAGTATTAAAAGCCTTTCCAAATTATATAGAGGCCTTTGTTATTTTAAGATACTTTCATTTTCCCCCTTTTCCATTTGACTTTGTTACCTGATGCTCAAGGAATGCATTTTCCCCTCTATTAAATGTTTTAACCACGTACAAGTTCCATCTTAATGTTAGCATCTTTAATAGTAGAATATTACCATATTAATTGCTATTGTGAACCAGAAGATACTTATATCATCCAGGCTTTCATTACCGTCACGGAGGGATTTTTCCTACTGAGTCAAAAGTGACCACTTTCCTTAATCCCCTGTTTAAAAGCCCTGCTATTCCTCCTGACATGCCTAGGACGAGGGTGGGCAGCGTTTTCCCAGGGACAAACTTGGAATTAAACGCGTTCATTTCCCAAGGAGCAGCAACCCCTTCCCAACCCGCCGCGGGTTCCTCGGCGGTCGGGTGGTGGGGCAGTTAGTTTTTAAGCAATTAAGAGACAGCCACCCCCACACTCACACCCGGGCCTCCCCTGCCCGTGGCGGGGAAGGGAGGACAAGCGGGAATTAGCCAGGAGAACAATAGGGATTCAATCAAGCCCGGATCAGGTTGCAGCCCTTTTGTCGCCGGGACTCGTGCCGGGGGTTAATGGGGCAGAAGGAGATGGGAGCGGGGCGGCAGCAAGGCTGGGACACAAAGGCCAAAACACACGAGCTCCGAGGGGGACAGATGGGGACAGGGGAGGAAACAGCAGGGGTGACACCGGGAGGGAAGGGACTCCACAGAGCGGCAGTGGATACCGGGGGCCGAGGGGGGCCCGATCCCTGCGGGTCTCCCTACTCTCCCCCCCGTCCTGCCGCGTCCCCCCACCTTTCCCCGCAGGTCCCCTCCATCCCCGCTGGTCCCCCCAGCCCCTTTGGGTGTTCCCAGCTGCATCCCCCTCCCCGATCCCCCCAGGCTGCTCCTCTCCGGGAGCATCCCAGCACCTTTTGCTCTTGTCACGGGCAGCTCGAGCCGGGGGGCGCCGCTGGCCGTGTCCCCCCCGGTCCGTCCCCGCTGCCCCGGGGCCGGGGGCTCCCCCAGGCCGGGGGTCGCGGGTGCAGGGCTGTGGGCAGCCCCTAGCAGGCGCTGCGGGCCCTCGGAGCGCACAATGAGCCCGGTGCTGTTTAATTAACGTGCAAATCGCGTAGATTAAACGACTCTAAATAATTAGCCACAGATCCTATAAACAGGATAACATATTTAATTAAGCGGC
>JANPWX010000033.1:2296276-2298776 GCA_024734555.1 Trochalopteron elliotii
CAGGGGGGTGTTGGGTGTATTTGGGGGTGAAGGATCCGACCGCGGGAGGGGGAAGGGGAGGATGCGCAGCCCTCGCAGGCTCCGCGGGCGCGGAGCGGTGCTGAGCCAGATCCCCAGCCCGAGCACAAGCCGGGGGGGGGGCCGGGGGGGGTTCCGCGGATGTTCCGCGGGCTGCCCCGCAGAGCGCGGAGACTTTGGCAGACTTTGACGCATCCACCCCGCGCACTCGCGGGCTGTGATTTGATTCCGCGGAGGGGAAACAATTTCCTAATAAATGTGTGAGCTGCGGGAGCGGCGCGGAGCGCCGGAGCCGCGGAGGCTTGTGAATGCTTTACTGTTTGCTAGTAAATCGGTTAGATGGAGGCTAGTTTAATTTTGTTGATAAATCGGTTCCGTTGGGGTGTGTTGGGGAGAGGGGGGGGTGTTGTTTCTTTGCTGATTTATTTTTAACCCGAGGTTGTACAAGCCACTGACAGTTTGGATAAATTAGCCAGGCTTCGCAGCCTTCTAATGAGAGGATATTATTTCAGCACCTCGAAAGGAGCGTGAAAAATGAGAGAGACTCCATCCGGAGGTGTCGGATCGATTCAGGATCAGGGTGTAAATTATATACAACTAAATATCTAACCGCTGATACAGCTGCTTAATACAGAGCTTAGAAATGCAACATTAAACAAAGATTATAAAACAGATCGACGCCGTCCGGCTCGCCCGCAGACCGCGGGACCTTCCAGGGCTGCCCCGGCCCCGGGCGGACGGGGTCCCCCACCCCGCACCCCCCGAGCCCCAACCTGCCCTTCTCCCTCCTGCGACCCCAAAATTTAGCCCCGTTTTGGAGGTGGGGGTGCAGGGAAGGCGCCTCGCAGCCGCCCGGAGAGGTCCCGGAAAGTACAACAATTTCCAACCTGCTCTAAATATCCATTTAGGAATAGAGACTAGTAATTATATAATTTAAAACCCATTTAACATTGCATAGCACTACAGTAAATATGCATATTGCTAATAAGATTTACACAATTACTCCAGTCAAACAAAGCGAAATGTTTACCACCTCTCAAAATATAAATAATAAAATTAAACTTGCACAACTTTTCCAGGCTGGGGAAGGAGGGCAAAATCTGTAAGTAGGAAATTTGGAGTAATATTTGATACCCGGCGAGATAATAAAACTAAATATTTACAGGCTGCCTCTCACAGTTAATAAAATACGATTATCTGATAATCCTTAGCAGCAAGGCTATTTGTATAGTTAACAGCTGATTACAAAAGTACTTTGAGGAGGCAGGCTGGGGTCAGGGCGGCTCTGCACATCCTCCTCGCCAGGGTCAGGCCTGAAATATTAACAAACTGAACTGCTTAATAACGAGACTGCAGCCCCGGAGGCTGAGCCGCCTCCGGGCCTCTTGTAAGCAAATAACGCGTGTCAGGGGCGGGGGTGGGGGTGTTCTGGGGGGGTTGCGGTGGATTGGGGTGACCGGGGCAGGACGAGTCGCAGGTTTGCCCCGGAAAAGGGACGAGCTGAACCCCGGGGAAGGGATGTTGCTCTTCCCGGGAAGGGCTGCTGGGCACCGGGGGAGGGATTCTCTGACCCCCGGGGACGGGAGGCGCTGACCCCCGGTGAGGGGTGCCGTGCCCCGGGGAAGAAGGGGCGCTGTGCCCGCGGGGGAAAGACTCGCCCACCCGCTCGCCCAAGGAAGCGGTGCCGTCGAGGGGTACAGCCCTGGTGCCCCCCAACCCCGCTGGTGTCCGGGGCACCCCCACACCGGGGCCGTGACCCCCGCGACTGTGGGCAAGGCTGGACCAGCCGTGGTTGGGAAAGGCCGGCGGTGGTAAAGAAAATGATGGAAAACAATTAATCAGCTCCGAATCTGCATATGCCGCCGGCTCCATCCCAGAGCCGGGAAATCCCGGAGAGGGACCGGCTGCCCCGTCGAGGGGAGCCCCGAGGGGCCCGGGCAGGGGGGACCCCGCAGCCCCCGGTTCTGTGCTCTGCTAGACTAGAACCCGGGTTGCTTCATTAGCCGGGACTTCTAATATTTTAAAACCTGTTAACACTTTCCCCTTTCAACAGAGGACGCCCCTCGCTATTTATTATTGTTTTTGTTATTATTTATTTTTTTTTCCTTTATGGCAAGAAAGAGAAACGCGTGAGAACAGCTCCGCGTGCGTGTGTGTGTGCAGGGGAAGCCGCTGATCCGTTTTGTGCCCTCCTCCTTTCGAGAGCTTGTCTCCATAATTTAATGATAATTTAAAATATTGTTTCTCTCCCACTGTTTGATAATCCTGTTCCTTTAGTTGGTTTGATGCTGACAGATTTTGAAGGCCACGCTTTTCCCTCTCACCTGCTGTTACGTTTAAAAAGAAAAAAAAGGTATTAACCTCCGAGGAAATAAATATTGAAACAAAAGGTTCCAGCCACAAAGCCCCCAGATCCCATCAATTCAATCCTCTGCTCTTAATTTTTCTGCGTTTTGATTTTTCTCTCTTTTTTTTTTTCTTT
>JANPWX010000033.1:2301276-2377102 GCA_024734555.1 Trochalopteron elliotii
CCCCCGGGAAAAGCTCTGCCAGCCTGGCCGAGGGCGGCATAGCAGCCAGCGTCCTGCGGGGACTGGGCTCGGCGTCCTGAGGGTCCTCGGGTGGCTCTGTCTGTACGGGGAGAAGCTCCCGCTCCCTGTGCACATCGCTCCCTGTGTCCCCCGGGACCCCTGTGCGCCCCCAGAACGCTCCGGTGCTCAGCCCCCCGGCCCCTCCGCTCCGCTGGGGTCCTTCAAACCGTGAGGGAAAGAAACCCCCGATCTCACTTGTCCTGACCCGGCCCACAGAAGTTGCTCCAAGAGGGGTTGGCTCCAAGGGACACCCACCAGAGCGGGGGTCCCCGGGCAGGGTGCCCTGACCCACGGGCTGGCTGCTCTCCCTTTTCCCTGTCCCCTTCCCAAAGCAGCGGCCAACCCACCATCAGCCTCCCACTCTTTCCCCCTGCATTTCTCCCCCCTCCACATGCTCAGCCCTATAGATATTCGGGCAAGTAAATAAATAAATAAATAAATAAATAAATAAATAAATAAATAAATAAATAAATAAATAAACCCCAGCCTCCTATTTTTATGAGCCATTTAACTCCAAAATAGACCTCCAGTATCTAGTCCCCGCGCTGGATTTCCATATCCAGTCACTCAGCCCTGCTTATCTTCATGTATGGCTGCCTCATGTTTAACACACAATTACATTTTCTCCCTCCAATTCCATTACAAATGGAATCGGGGAGGCATTGTTTGAAGAAATGTACTGCTTCAGTTCTAGTTATGTCGTACAATGCACGGAACAGTGGAAAAAATCTAGACACCAAAGAGTCAACACACACAGACACACACACACACAGACACACGGAGCCCGGCTCCGAGCCGAGACTGCATCCTTATTTATCCCAAACTGCTGCCCAGCAGTGGGGCCGGCCAGAAAAAAAGGGGCCCGAATAGAGATAACCAAGAGATGGGAAGTTAATTAATTGCATTAAACTATTGACTAACTACCTAGCTCGATCTTAATTCATTTAGAGAATATTAAAAATCTGAGGAACAATAATAAAATTGATGCCGATTCCCAGCGGAAGGAGATGACCAGCAAATTGGATACTTTTCTTAATCTGGCGTAAATAATAACATGTCTGTTCCCACTCCCTCTCAGGCCAATTCCCCTATCATTTATTCCAGGCTCAAAAGCCTGCTTCCATAATTGATATCAGTTACTCAATGAGTGCTTCTTGCCTTTGTTCTCGTTATCCATTATAATTACAAAGTTCAGCGCGGGCCGGGCGGTGCGGACGGAGCCCTGGAGGGGCTGCCGAACCCCGGCCCCTCCCGGGACAGACCCGGAGTGGGGACACGGGGAAGGACGGGACGCTGGCACTGCTGCCAGGGGGGACCATCCGGGAAAACCGGCTCGGATCCCCCCGGGAAGCGGCTCGGTTTGGAGCTCTGACTGCCGGGGGTCTCTCCTGGCCCCCGCGGTCCAGCTCCCCACTGTCCCCGGCCGAGCCGCCGCGCCTGGCTCCGCTCGGCTCACATATTACTATTTCGTTATTTATTCACTTATTTATTCATTTATAAAGTGTTTACTTAGCTCGGTGCAGATGTAACATCTCATTTACAGGTTGGCCCCGGGGCAGAGAAACAATTGGCAACAGAGGAGGGAGGGGTAAAAAAAAGGAAAAACAAAAAAAAGGAAAAGAAAAAAAAAAGGGAGAGTTAAAAAAAAAAAAAATGAACTGTGGAGAATAAGGAGGGAGAGCAGAGGAAAGGGGAGCTGCCGCCTGCCGCAGGGGAGCACTGGCTGCCTCCGCTGACCCCCACGGGGCAGGGACCATCTGCGAAAGGACCACAGGAGCATTGCTCTCCCGGAGAAACTGAGGCACGGGGGCGGTCGCTGAGGGGCGAGAAGTGGCAGTGCCCCTCATGAAGGCACCGGGTGCAGACAAGGGAAGCCGTGCCAGCGCTGCCGGCGCCCGTCGGGAGTGGCATCATATCCCCTGCCTTCCTCCCTGCTATCGCTTTCGCCCGTCCTTGCGGCCTGGGCCCCGGCAGAGCTCATGGACGTTGGTTTCCCGGCGGCTTTTGGGGGAATTCCTGCTTTCCCCGCCGGTTGCCGAGGCAGGGGGTGGGGTGGGGGTCGCGCCGGAGGCGGGGCTCGAACCTGCGGCCCCAAAAGGGGCGCGCCCCCCGGCCCCGGCCCCGCGCATCCCTTCACACGGGCTGACGGGCGGCAGCTGCTGATTGTTTAAACGAGGAGGCGGTTGCCTAGCAACCCATAGGAGGCTCATTACCGAAGCCACAGTGATTAACAAAAAAGGGTATGAAAGTAAAATGGATTAATTATTTAATTAACTAATTGATGATCAACTTCTTTTTAATTATTCACTTAATTAAAGAAGTGTAACTACAACACTGCCCTTATCAAGTATGTTGATATACTGACAAGATTTCAAAGACAAAAAGAAAAAGAAGAAGAAAGAGGGGAAAAAAAATTATCTTCCGTGCTGCAGGCCCCGCAGATCTGAACCAGGAGCCACATGCAACACCTTGGGACACCTTGCCCCAAGTTCAGATGTGGCCCCAAAACTTTCCTGTGAAGGGCTGGGGCGAGATCCTCCCTCCCAGAAGGAGCAGCACCATCACTACGAGTTATATCTGTTTTCTGCTGCCACGCTGCAGAGCATAAATCCAGCCAGGCTGTGCTTCAAAGAAGAGTTATGGAGGCCTTGCTGCCTCTTAAATCCAGGTTGATCTTTTCCTCTTAACTAGACAATGGTTCAGCTGCATCTGGTCAGACCCACCGAGAGAGTTATGGATGGCTGCAAAAGTCTCTGTGCCTTTTTCCCGGGCTAAAAGGTTTGGCCAGGACTGGAGTGAAGGACCCTTCCTAGGGGTGACTAAAATGTGAGAAGGAACTGGGAATATCCCAGCCTGACATCTGTCAGTGGAGAGAGGGTGAGCATCAGGGTGTCAAAGCTGGTAGTTGTGCATGTGGTGCACGATAGCCTGGTTTTCCTTGGCAGGGGGTTTTTGGCAGCAGGGACCAGGGGGAAGGAGTGCAGGGAGTCCTTCCCTGGCACCCCATGGAGCTCCCTGCCTGCTTAGGGATCCCTGTCCCCAGGCTGTGCTCGGAGTCAGCAATAACAAGTCAGGGATTTTGCTTCCCGGATTGGGCTCCTCTGCTCTGCCCAGCAAGCGTCTGGCTCTCCCTGCATCGCACTAATTTTGTTTCTGTTTTTTTGAAGTAAACAGTGCAGCTTGTCGAAAACATTCACCTCTCTTGATTAATTTACCCCTAATGACAAAGATGGCTCTGTAATCAGCAGGTAAATGCGGGGAGTGAAATCTGCCTGGTTTTCCCTGTTAGCATGGCTGATGAGGGAGAGGGGGGCTGGTGCCGAGCCGAGGGGAGGACGGTGCTGCAGGGACTCAATTGATTCTATTTACCCGTCCAAGGTGTGATTGGATTTATTGTCAGCATGAAGAAGACAAACAGATCACTTCTGCTTGGCAGAGTATTGGCAAGTCCGAGATCTCCTGAAGGAAGGGAAACTTGGGAGAGGTGGGCTTGTTTTTTTAAACCTCTTCTGAAGTGTTTCTCCTCTGTGCATGGGGCTTTGGAGCTCACCCAAATAAACTTTATGCCCCACGGTCGCCCAGAGGTGATAGAACTGTTGTCATTCCGTGCTTGGGAGAGGGGCTGGAGGTAGCAGGACACAGTGGGTTGGTACAGCCAGATAGAGCTCTGAGTATCCCAGCACTGCAAACCATGAGCACTCTGTGGTCACAGGGGTGTGACCTGTGATGGAATCAGGCTGCGTGCTGAGGTGTTTTCCCTAGGAGACAAACGGGAGATACTGGAGATGTTGGAATGTTGAAAAATGGAAGAGAAGAGTTCTATCCTCATTGAAAGAGGCAGGCTCCCAGTGTCAGGCAGGGGGACAGAAAGGCAGGTCTGTGTGAGACAAGACAGTAGAAGGATGGACAAGGCAGTCTAACTTCTCCCTCACCAGTTCCCTGTGACTCCACTGGGTTTTAAAAACATAAACCAAACCTTCCCCTCCATTTAATTCATGTACCTAATCCCCTAACTCTCTTAATTAAGCAGAGGGAAGTTTAAATTGTTCTGACCATCTTTGGGGGGATTATATATTTCAATCATCATTATGGTATGGCTATTTGTGATACCACGAGATAGATAGGTATATCCATTGTATAATCAGGCATACAAATTATAATCCCCCCAAAGACATTTAATAACAATTTAAAATACTGACTGCTGGACATAGGGCATCAGCAGATTAGGAATGAATGTGAATGGGGGGTTTGTTCAAGGACTCTGGATGCTTTATGCTCCAAGCCTCTGTCCTACAGCTCTCCCTCCTGGCATCAGGACCAGAGTCAGTGAGGAGGAAGGGGCTTCCGTCCCTGGGGTCCCTCCCATGCAGCAGCATCTTGCATGGATGCATCACCCTGTTCACAGATGGAGCTCAGGGTGAGATGGACGTGCTGGGTCCCAGGAGCATCCTCATCCTCATCCTCCCGACCAGCTTCCGTCCCTTGGGATGCCGTGACGGTCTCATTACCTCCACTGGAAGCTGTGGATGTGCATCTGAGGGCAGGATGTGGTCTGATGCTGTCTAATTTTCTTGGAGCTGTACGCGGGGGTCCCCACTGACATTAGAGGGAGCTGCTGAAGCATATCGAGAGAAGAGGAGATGCTACGAGTGCTCGCTCTCGCAGCAAAACTGCTCAGGGGTGTCTCTGTAACTGTGAAATCAGGCCTTTTCAAAGCATGGATTATTGAGTGAGTAGATCTAGCCAGCTCCTTTAGGGCCATTAGTCCTCATATGCACTTGGTTATTTTACACTGAAAGCATACAGGGGAGATTATGTCATTTTTAGGCTAGGGGGGAGAAGAAACAGCAATTTTTCTGTGTCTTAGGAGTAAATGAAAATAACTGCTTGAAACCTACTAAAACAGCAAAAGACACATGCCTAAGAAATAAAACCACATTCTGACTTGACAGCAAGAGCATTGCAGGCTAAAATCTAACTCAGTGAATTTTTGTAGCCTGAGTTTGGATGGCAAAGAACTTGAAACCTCATGGTTTAAGTGGAACAACAGGACACAGGACTCTTCACATTTCTTCTGGGTAAAAGCTGAGTCCAAACAAATGGGCTTGGCAAGCATCATCCTTTGCAGAAATGCCAGTCCAGCTGAAAAACTGATTTCTTGCTCTGTTTTTAAAGAACAACGTGGAGATCATATTTTCTGCTTCATCAAATTAGCAGAAACATTATTGTTACTTTGTGCCTTTGGTACAGACAGCAAAGGCTGTGTAACAGCTGAGGAGAATCTCACTCCCTTGGTGTATGAGGGGTGCAGGGCTCCTGCCACCCACCCAGGGCAGAGCCAGGAAGGGTTTGGGTCGGAGTCAGAGCACCTGAAGGTGACAGAGGGAGCACCTGAAGGTGAGGGAAGGGCTGATGGCTTTGCCTGTTAGCAGCAGTACAGCAAGCTTACATCCTTGTTTGATAACACCACAGTGGTGCAGGAAACAGCTGAACAGTTGTCTAACACAGCAAGGGATCTTGCTGATGATGAACCTTGCTGGAGAAATCACTCCCTCAATGTGTCCCCAGTTCCTTATCTAGCTTCCAGAGCTGCAGTTTTTGAAAGGTTTTGGTATGTTTTTTCTAACACCTTATAGTGGAGTGGTCCCCTCGCCAGCTCCAGGCAGCCCCGTGCTGTTGGCTCCTCAAAGCCCTCAAAAGGGCAGATGTGGATCTCCACATCTGTCAGTGTAGGGCTGGGTGGCTGCTCTGTGAGATCCCCAGCTCTTGTACATTGGCTGTCACTGAGGGATGAAGATGATTCAGTCCTGGGAAACACAAAAAACCCCAAGTGAAATTGGCTAAACACACCCCTGGGGTGACTTCAACAGACACCTCCAGGTGGGGACTGATGCTCTTTATCCAACCCAGCAGTGCCAAGTGTTTCATGGGGGGTCACCCAGGCTTGGCTTTAATAGGAGGGAAAGGGCCTGGCCTCAGGCTCTTTGTTAGGAAGGGAGGCCAAATTCAGTCCCTACAGCTCTCCCAAGGATCCCAGATTTGCCGTCTCCTTCACGACAACGACTGCAAGCCTGCTGTTTATTTTCCTGAAGGAGGACCTCACAACAGGTCATCCTATCCATGAGCAGGATGTGGTGTTTACCTGGTGTTCAAGAACCTGCTTTTACAGTGCTCTGTACCCTCAGAGAGAAAGTGCCAGGAGGGGGAATCCAGGCCAGTGTTCACAAGGGATCAAATGCCCTGGTGAGGGGCACGTTACACCCTGACCTGGCCCACTTGGGAACAATTCAGGGCCTGTTGGTGTCAGCTGAGCTGGCTCAGACTCTGGGTCTGGGCTGCAGCCGTGCCCTCTCGCTCTCTGGCTTTAAATCACCTCCAGCTTTCCTCTTTCTGTGGGCTCATCTTCCCTCCTTAGGAACCTCTACATCAAAGCTGTGCAGGGAAAAATACACTGCTAACTTCTTTAAACAGTCCTGGGCGTTTTGATTACAGGATCTGGCAACTACTTTTCCAGAGCTCGTGAACTTCTTGGAAAATCTCCAGGGAGTTTCTCTCTGGGGGAACTTTATATTTTCTTGCTGATTTTTAAAAGTCTACTGATAACACCACATGAGATTTTTTTTTTAAGCACCAAACTCTTGATGGATGCTGGGTTTGTAGGAGCTGTAAATGTAAATTGTTTTTCTTCTGGCCACTTATGTTTTATTTGAAACGTACAAAATCTGAGTGTGTAGTTCCTGAGAGCTGGCCTAGAGAACAGCAGCACTCCCAAGTAGTTTGTCTCCTATCAAATGGCATTAATAATTTAGTCTCTAATTAAAAGTGAGGTCAAACAATGAAAAATGACTGAGCTAAATGGTTACGCTGTGATGTATTAAAGTGCCTGGTGGGTTTTAATGGATGGAAGGAGTGTTGTTGTTTGTTTATGTACAAAACACTTTCAGTCAAAGACTGTAGGAGTCCCGAGCAAATGTATTTAACTAACATCTTTTACAGGTTACTGAGTCAATGTCTTAAAGAGACAATTTTTGCACACCTTTTATATCCTTCAAATTGCTCAGCTACTTGTAAAACAGCTCCTCTTAATGACGAAGGGAGGAAAAAAAACCTGCTTTGATGCCTCTCAGGCTGGTTCATCAGTTAATGTTAACACTCAGAAATATCTAAGGGGATCTAAGACATCGTGGGAAAGGTATTTTGAAGGGAACTTGTTTTTTATGTTCTGGAAGATGCTCTGGGTGTCTGTTCCCAGCATGCTGGTGGCTGCTACTGCCCTGAGTGATTTTGGGAAAGTACCTGCCATTAGTTTGATTACTTTATTTGTCAGCAGCCTTGCCCAGAAGCTAACCCTGTACTGAACAGCACCGTGCTGCCTCAGCAGCTGCTCTTCCAAAGAAAAATGGGGAAGAGAACAAGATTTCAGCTCCCTGTGTGTAGGGAGAGAACCTGAGGGAAGGAGGACTCTGACTCTCATGGGAGCAGGTCCCAGGAATAAAACATGGGCAAGTAAGCAGATGTTGAACCCTCTGTGATGGCTCTTGCCAAAGCCAGGGATGCCCAGAGTGTCCAGCAAGGGCCCCACCCACCTGAACAGCCTTCCCACCACTCTGTGGTGGGGTGCATTTCCTCTGTTCAAGGCAAATTGTGCAACATCCTGTCAGTGGGAGAGACCTGACTTCATGGAAGTGAGGGCAGGTTTCCCACTGTGGGCATGAATGCATCATTTCATAGATTCTCTGTGTCATTTAGGTGGGAATTTTATATTTCTTACCCAAAGTCAGGGCACAAAGGTCCTTGAATGGCAGGAACATAGAAATGTATGTGATTGCATGGCTGGGATGCTCCACTGGGAACCTTGGCTTCTGTTTTCAGGGCTTCAGGGTTAAGGGATTGGCTCCTCTATAGACCTGCTCTGAGGGTTTTAGACACCTTTATAGAAGGCTGAAGTAGAGGGTGATGATTTGTCTCCTCATGGTGAGCAAATCCAGGATATTCCACCAGATATCTGGAGCCAGAGGTGCTTTGTGCTGCCCAAGCACAACAGGAGAAACACTTCTGCCCATCGAGGCTACAAGTGGAGGTTGGGTTAGGTATGGACCCAAGCAGGTCACATTTCTTTACAGTACTCTATGCAACCAAAAAACTAGGAAACTCTAAGTCCCTACTCCTAAATATTTAGCCTTTATTTATTTACATTCTTAGCTGACAATCTTTATATAAGAAGACAGGAAGTTGGAGTTTTGCACCTATTTCATTTAACACCACTTAACTTCTGGCATTGGCCCAATATGTCTCCATTAAGAGGAGACTTTGCAAAAATTGTCCCAATTAAGCAGCAGTGTTGCGATTTGCTGTTGTGAGGCTAAACTGGTTCCCTGGGAGATGTCCTAATGAGGTATCCATCTTGATTAAGTGCAGACCTGTGAAGTGCTTCCCAATTAAAGGACAGAATATGCATGTATATTCTTCAAATTTTTTTTTTTTTTTTTTTTTTTTTTTAGAAATAGTTATTTGTGGAATCTCCTCTGGGGCTCCCCTCCCCATGGACAAGGACAGTGTTTGCTTTGATGTGGGATGATGCTGATCAGGCCCTTCACAAGTGGTCATGGACTGGCAGCACCCATGTTTGTGTCTAGGTCCCCAAACTCAGAGCAGCTGAAGGAGAAGGTCCAGAGGAGGAGAGCCCAGGCAGATGCAGGTGTCATTCCTCCATGTCTGTTCAGCTTTTGTATCATGGGTTGTTTGTGGGCTTACACTGGGGGGTTGGCAAAACCCCTTGCTCTCTGTGTTTCAGGCCACCTTTCTAAAACAGGGAGAAAGCACTGGAGCTGAGGAGAAAAGTGGTGGGAAGGCAGGAAGCACTCAGGTATCGATTGGTTTTATGGACAAACTGGGTGTGTGGCCATGGTGGGATGGAAGGGGAAGATGGCACCTTCCCTCCCTCCATCTCCTGCTGAAGCTACTGAGGTGCTCAGTAGGAGGGCAGGGGGTGACTTGCAATGGGTAATCCCCTCTGGTTTTAAGGAGAAAGCCCCCAGACTCCAACATTTCCCCATGAGATTGGTGCAGCCCTGACACAGCATCCCAGAGAGGCTGTGGAGTCTCCACCCCTGGGGTTTTGAGGGACCTGGTCTAGGTTTGGAGCTAACCTTGCTTGGGCCAGGAGGTTGGGTCCAGAACCTCCAGAAGTCCCTGCCAATGCAGGGACCCCTGCTGCAACCACACCTGCAGGGCTGGGGTTAAAGTGGGGCTCCAGAAGCTGCCCCAGCCCTCCAGAGCTGCCCCACAAACCATTGGGGTGGGCTTGGTGGGGTGTAAATCAGGAGGAAAGGGGAGAAAGGCAGTGCTGTAAAACCCTGTGTGGGGTTTGGAGAAGAGAAAAAACATCTGAGAGTGAGCTACTTCTCCAAGAAGTAAGAGCCTCACTTCTCCCCTTTCAATAACTTTCTCTTTAGTTTAAACCAACAAATGTCCATTTGTCAAGTGTTAATATTCACCCAATGTCCAGAGGACATACCTTGAAAGTTATTTATAACAAGACTTTTTTTTTTTCTTCCAAGGAAACAGTGTTCTCATTCCATATTTCTTCTGTGCTACAGAATTACCAATCAACTGTTTTGGAGTAATTTTAAATACAATTATAAGGAATGTGATTAGGACAAATGCAAAAGAAGTTAAACATAATCAATTCCTCAGTGCTGCCTTGTGGTTTACATTTTAGTATCGTTTAAGGGGATTTGCGCCAACCTTTTGTAGTAGATTAAAGGCAGATATTTTGTTTGTTACAATCAAACCTATGATTTTGGTTTTATAAATTTTTAAAATATTAATTATAGTTTGAAAAGTACATGGAGGTGAATACATTAACTAGTTTCCTGCTTAGATAGCAACTATTTGGTGTTTGGCATTAGATTAGCAAGGAGCAGGTTGGGAATTTTAATCCACCTTGTTAAGTTATTAAATTTTCTTTATTTACATACAGATCTCACTTTCATTAACATTGTAACAGGTGGTCATTAACAATTTATCATTTGCTAGGCAGAAACAAAAAGAGATTTTGCTACCAAGTTTTCTCTACTGAGTGTCTCAATTATACTCTATAGCAAGGCTAAAACAATTACAAATACTGTTCTACAATAATGCTCAAAACTCGGGCCTATGTGGAAAAATCAGTAATCTTTGAAAATTTCACAGTTTCTGTGTAATTACATAAACAAAGCATCTTTTAACTTCATAAAGGGGGATATTTTTACTCTAAAACATCTGCTACATTAGAAGTATTTGGGTTGAGGAAAGTATGTACCCCTTATTCCATCCTACTTATTTGCAACTTAGGTGAAGGCTAACAGAATTTTAATATGATCTGTAATCACACTAAAAACTGTAGTTCAAAATTCCTGAGCATCACTTCAGAGCTATTGAATAGCCCTGGATCTAATTAGCATAATCATTTGCAGAGCCCTTGGAGTCCTATTTTCACAACCTTTTTATATTCTGAAAACAGGGGGTTTATAGTTTCTTTTCTTTTTTTTTTTTGGCATAGGAGAAGGACATGTCACAATTTCCTCCTCCTTCCCTGCTCCCTCCACCTTCCCCTCTGCTCCCCCCAGGCTGCTCGTGCAGCACGTGCCACCCCCCAGCAGGCACCACAGAGCAAACCCTGGCCTCACTGCATCACCCCAAAGCCTTGGAGACAGCTGGAGGCACTGGAAGCTTTTCTCCTCCTCCTAAAAATAATGTGCTTGATAAGCCTATCTCTCTTTTTAGCATCGCCTGTTGGTTTTGGAAGGAGCCGAAACCTCCAGCAGCGCTTTCGGTGCAGCCGCCTCACCCCCATCCCTGCATCTCCAGGAGCTGCTCTTCTCTTGGCAGCCAAGGGCTCGCTCTCACAAGGTGGTTTGTTCTGGCAAGGCAGCTAAATGGCTGTGGTCCTGGCACCACTCTCTGTTTTGCAGGATAGAGTCCTCATTTGAGCCTCTTGTCATTTGCAAGGTTTCCAGCGATGCCGGTGCCGTTTGTGGTGATCCGTAACACACGGGTGATTTAGGAGCATTCCTCAGGCTTCCAGCTCCTGCTGCACCCAGGAATTCAAGCCCCACTTTAGGATGACTTCTCCCCAGTGTTATTTGAATTGTCATCTGAGTTTGGTGCAGGCTGCAAGAAGCTCCTGCAGGATCATGTTTTATTCCACATAAAATGGCTTTGATGCTCTTAGAGCACATAGAGTGCTCCAGAATGGCTCTTGAATTGACTGATGCTGCCTCTGTGTGGAAAATAACCTTCATGTTACACTTGATCTTTTTTTGATCTGTTTAGGTAAGAAAGGACTGTGGAGACATTACAATTCTTAAGCAGATCCAGCTATTAGATCTTCACTGTTCATTTCATCCCTTTTGCTCTCCTAAATTGTGGTTAGGTGAGATGCTTAAAAACAACCATCACAGTTCACCTCAGGCAGACAAAGCAGCACCCTAAAACCCCTTCACTAGCATTTCTGTTTCATTTCAAATAATTTACACCAGAACTGGGGGATCTCAGTTGCCTCAGTTGTCCCACCAAGGCTCCCTCTATCAGCCTCATCTGCAAGAACAAGAGACACAAAAAAAATCGCCCTTGGAAAATCCAGTGCCACCAGGCTGGCTGGTGAGCTCTTGTGTCCAGTCACAAATATGACCAAACTCCTTGGCTTCTCCTTCAAAACACGTTTTAAGTGTGTCTGGTGATCTTGGTTTTAATGTTCATTTTGCCCCTGGCAGTTTTTCTTTGTGGCTCACTGGAGCTCAGTGACTGGTTTTCAGTGTATTTCTGGACTGTCAGTTTGTTCCAAGCTGCAAAGTGATTCTCCTTCTGTAATTTAAGGACTTTTATGAATTGAACATCAAAGAAGCCTGTGAGTCCCGCTCTGTCTCTCAAGACTGATTCCTGCAATTAGAGTTTCCCTAAATCCTTTTAAATTTATCACTGCTTTCACAAATCCAAGCCACAAAGTGCTGGATTCCTGAGCTGTTTTATTTCCTCGCTCTGCACATCGTGGCTGGGTGTCAAGGGCTGGGACAGTAATTTCTGGCTTTAGTGGGAGCTGATTGTTTGTTTCCACATCTGGACTAACACAGGAGTGGTTAGAGGAACCAGGTGTGAGAGTTCAGTCTGGGGTAGGTATATCTTGAAGGACATTTACTTTGAAAGACCCAAACCTGCATCCTCATTCTGTTTGTCTTCAGGATGCTCGTGGACTTGGTCCAGCAAATCTCCCTGCCTCGTGTTTCACAAAGGCCACACAAATGTGGAGAGAGGCCAAGTGCTGGCAGGTTTTTCCTGATCCTGAGTGAGACTGGGCAGGTGGGTCCCCAGCCCTGATCTGTGTGGGCATCTCAGAGGATCATCAGCTGGCACTGATGTGTGGATGTCACTTGTGCACTGCCTTGAGGGAACTATCCTGCTGGCTTGGTTGAGTGTGGTTAATGCCATGCTGCAGGTTTAGCCCTACCTGTGCTTCCTCCACCCCTTCCTCACCCTCACCTGCAGCACCAGCATCATTTGGATCCTATGCCATGGGGAAGTAAATCTGTAAGAGCATTTTATTTTAATAGACATAGCAAATTAATGCCTAGAGATTACTGTAAAAAAAGGACACAGGCAGAATGCCTCCCTGCTTCTGCCACTGTTCTCTGCCTACATCCATTTTGTAGAAGCTTTTGAATTGCTTCTTTCTGACTAAAATCTTTCCACAGCAAAGATGTCCTTGATTGTGCTATTTTAAAAAGTAATTTTCCCCACCCTTGAAAGTTTTTATCTGCAGTGTTTTATATTTTCTCACTGACTTAAATAGCCTGGTCTCTCTCTTTCTCAAAGCAGAATAGACAGTGCCTTTATTTATCCTGTTGGTACTTTAAACTGCAATAAGATAAATGGGCACAATTATAGATGTATACCAGAAAAGGAACATGTGTTCTAGCATATGTGATACTAACCTAAGCTGACATCTAAATGTACTTCTCAGATAACAAACATCACACACACACACATATTTATTAAACTCAGCAACAGCCCTTGCCATCCTTTTCAGCTACTTTTAAACAGCTGGTGAACTGTCAAAACCACGTTAAATATTTTAACAAACAAGTTAAATATTTTTAGTTGTTTCTCTGATGGTAGTAAAAATTCAGGATGGAGTAATCTAACTGCTCTTGTGGAACGCTCGAGGAAAAGCAGAGGATGATTTTATTTGGCTGTAAGTTGTGAGCCAACTTTCCTCCTAAAGGATTAAGCTGAGCTCTGCACCTGAGACCCAGCGAGACACGCCAGGCACGGCAGCACCTCTGAGCTCCTGGGATTTGTGGTGGGGAAAACCCCTTGGACTCCCTCCTGTGGGATTTACCACAGGTTAACGCAGAGGATTAGATCATGGAAAGCTGGTAAATGTTTATTTACGGTGCCTGGGTGTTTATGGGGCTCTTCTGCTCCTCTCCTGAGTTCCCTCTCCACAGACCTGGTCCCGAAAAGCCTGGGGAGCATCACGGGCTGTGCAGACATGTGTGGCAGAGAGGCCCTTCAGTGCTTCAAGGCAGGCTGGAAGCTCCAAGCAGCCACGATTTATATCACTAACAGTCAGAAAGGATTTGCAAAGCATCCTTTCTATTGCTATTTAAGTGCAACAGAGAAAATCCACAGTGAAAAGGCACAGGCCAAGAGCCTTTTTATGTTTAACATACATAAAAAAGTTGAGTATTATAACATGTGAGCAGGAGATAATGACAGGTGAATAAAAAGAAAGACAGTGACGTATCTAGCAAAGTGTCAGATTGATAAATAAATGAACAAAGACAGGAGAATAAAAGGCTGTTATGAAATATATCAAATCTGATGTGATATGGATCGTGTTGTGGGAAGTTCAGTCTTCCTTTGCCGAGACAGGAGTCAAGGACAAACAGTTTGTCTGCGATTATGAGCTGTCCTGGCTGGGGAAATAAATACACCTGGAGGATGGTTCTGTCCCTCCCTGTGCCTGCCTGGCTACCAGCACACCTGGGAAGTTCATACAGCACCATTTATTATGGGCAGCCTCTCCCATGCAGAATTATTACAAACTATTTCTGAGTGGATTATGGGCTCTCATGCAAAACTAAGAAATAAAGAAAGCACAGTCCAGGCTGCACCCTCACATCTGCAGAGGGGAAGCAGAGCTGGAAACCAAGCCAGAGGATCGTGTTTTGCCATAATGGGAGAATGACTGATTAAGCAGAAAATGGAGGATTTGGGGAGGAGCCTGTGGTGTCTTGCTGGAAGGAGCAAGAGAAACCAGCCATGGAGATGTGATGGACCTTGAAAATGAATCTTAGCACAGAGAATCTACAAGAGAAGCTCAATCTACAGAGAAGCTCTACAATCTAGAGAGAAGCTCAGTAGAGTGTGTGGAGTGAGGAGTTGTGGTCCCTGCCAGGCAGCAGCACCCACTGAGCAAAGGCAGCACAGGGACAGCAGGGATGGGAGAGGAGCCATGCCCTGTCCCCTGGGCAGCAGTGACCATGTTTGGAGGATGGTGATGGAGGCTACTGGCAGGTCAAACTCTCCTGCTGGAAACTGAGGAAGCAGAGAGAAGCCAGGTCTATCTTTGGAGAGAGCAGGCTCCAGCCCTGACCCTCCTGCCACAGGGAAAGGATGATCTCAGGAGGGGAGCAGTGGTCAGCCCAAGCAGTGGCCAGCCTGGGGCAACTTCTTCCCTGCAGCTGCAGTGTAAAACTGGCACAAGAGGGGAAACAGCAGGGAAAAATGCAGCAGGCCATGTGCAGTACAGTGATATTGGGGTAAATGAGGGTTACAGAGAGAGGCAGGGGAGGCAGGAATGAAGGATATCAAGAGGGACAGTGAAACAACCTTGGAGGGTGTCAACCAGCCATGGTGGGGCTGTGTCTGCAGGTGAACTGGGGCAGCTGTCCCAGTGGGAAAGTTGTCCTGTGAGCAAAGCTTTGCCCCAGGGAACACAGGGAGAATGGCTGAACAAACAGGAAAAAAGCATTTGTGCTATAGTGCTTTTTAATACCAAGATGAAATTTTCCCCAAAATTGGGAATTTACAGGAAATTGTCCAGGCATAACTTGGTGCAAGACTTTTGAAGAACCACTCACAGGAGCCAGCAGCAGTCTTCTCGTCAGTGATGGACATATATCCCAGAAAAACCCAGAGGTTAAAAGGCTTGGCAGGAACTCTGGGCAAAGAAGTTTTAAATTTTCCAAGCATAGTTTCTGAGGAGGATTTTCCTGTGTTGAACCAGACCTGAGGTGTCACAAACTGCTATAACTGAGCTAATGGTATTAGTGTTTCATCACTCAGAATTACTGAAAATCTTGTCCAATATTTTTTGTGCTTTTCTTCTTTTTCTCTTTTTTTTAAGAAATTTTTTTTTGTTTTGTAAAAGCAAGGCTTATAACAAATGCTGTCAGAATTACAAACACAAGTCTGATCTGCCAAGTGCTTCTCACAACAAGATCCCTGCTCATCACTCACAGTCCCAGGTCCAAGGAGGAGGTTTTGTTAAGAGACTCAGTAGAAAAATGTTTCTTTGTCAGCTCTACTTGGCAGCAATCACCGGGCAGGCAGCCTCCTCTATTAGGATTGCTTTCTGTGTCAAACATCTCATCATTAGAAAGTGAGGCTTGAATGTTATTCTTTAAGCCTTAGATCAACTGTGGAGGCTGAGATGTAATGGAAAAACCTGATGCTGGAAATTCTCGAGTCATTATCACAATTTATACTTAAAAGAGCTCCAGTTTTATAGCAAAAAGAAAAAAAAAATCCATTCATTTTAATCATTGCAAAGATTATTAAAAGGTCTTGAATATTATTTATTGCAATTCTGTACCAGTTCTAATTCACTCATTAATTCTATTCATCTTGAAACTAATTTTAAACTTCCAAAATTCACCGTAGCATTTTGAAAAGTTAAAGCAACTTTCAAGATGAATAGAATTAATGTTTTCTTTCCCTCCTTACAAACTGTTTTCACCTTCAAATACAAACCATGACCATACCATGCTAATAGCTGCAAATGTATTCTCTGTTTAAGGTTTCAAAACCATTACTTGACAGCTGACGTGGAACATAATTTCAGACTCATTTTCAGTGAGAGACAGTGCAGCCTCCTCTAGGAGCTGCAGCCTCCAACGCTTTCCACAGCTGAGGATGTGGAATGAAGCTTTTTTTTCTCCTCTGCTTCCTCCTGTATATTTTCGATTTGCTCTGTGTTCCCTCTGACCAAAGACCATTAGAGATCTGTAGAGTCTGACACAGCTGTCATAAATTTGGAGCATTTGCTGTGTGGGGGGAACATCTGGTTCCTAAGAAAACAAAGTGTTATTTTCCTGATGGCTGCGGGAGAATGTTTGGGTTTGATCCACCTGTGAGGACTGATTATTTTTTAAACTTCATACCAACACACAGGAGGTGGATGCTTCCTGGATCCCTTGGCATAGCTCTGCCAGAACTGGCCTCCATTTCCTAAAGTCTTCGGGTGAAAAAAGTTTCTCTCTTCCTTGCTCAATTTCTACAGGACCTGAAGGAGCAGGCATTCTTTCTTTCATGGAATGATCCTAAATTCCTTTCTGAAACAAGCAAAACCTCAGCAGAAGCAGCTGGAAACTCTGTGAACAGAGTGTTTTCAGTTTTGCACCATTGGCCAGGCTGCTGGGGTGGTGCTGTGGTGAAGGTGAATTCCTCCTCACACCAAAGCCTTGCTGTTCTTTGTGGAGTGATTGCCTTCATCTGAAGATGTTAAAATTTGAACCCAGTTTTCTGATAAACCCCACGCTGCCTTTCTCCTGGCAGTGAGATTATTTGCAATAAGAGTTTCTGGAGCTTTGGGTGCTTTATTTGTACGTTCTGAAATGATGGTGTGTCTGTAGCAAAAAGGCAGCAAGGGCTTATTTCTGAGCAGCTTCAGGTGTGTACACGAGTGGTCTGAGACATATCAGTTATTTGGAAAGGTCTGTTGGTGACACGTAACTGTGAAACTGTTCTCATCTTGGATTTTGTAAGGTCATCACTGTGTTCAAGCCCTGCCTCATGCTTTGCTACAGCTACAGAGTGAAGAGGGACATATATTGTAAACACAGAACTGCAGGAAGGTCCTTGGTGGGTACATTTATCATTTCAAACCAACACAGGTGGGTTTGTGGGGTTTTTTTGGGGTGTGCTCTTTTTCTTTTTTGAGGCTGAGTTGGATTCTGTACAGAACCCTTCCAGTTTTTCCAGATATTGCTGGGGAATTTTCCCTAGGATGATTCAGGGCAGTTGGAAATGTCACAGAGATCCTCTTGCCATCTATAAACCACAAAGGTGAAGCTAGATTTGGCCCAGTTTACTCTTACACCCCAGGGAACACCCCAGCTCTTGGTGGGAAGCCAGGAAGAAAAGCAGTGGGTAAGAGTGCAATTACAGGGTCCAGAGCAAACGTGCATGGGGTTCCCCAACTCCCAAACCCTTCAAAAACTGGAAACACAATAGCCACAGCTGGAAAGAAAGGTGAGCCAGACCCTGGGCAAAGCTCTGCAACTGGTGAACAAAGAGCTCTCCTGAAGATCTTCCCCTGTGACAGGTCCCCTGGGCAGCTTTTTCTGTGTAGTGGCCATTTCTACCTTGGCTGTAATGTGGAATTTTTGCTGGTTGAAACCTCTTCCTGAAGGAAATGGGGACAAACCCTGTTTCTCCTTGTGGTGCTGGGCTGTTGGAGTGCTCAAAACGCACTGTGGCAGAGCATAACTCTTTTTTATGCTTGTGGTCACTTGCCTTGATTTTATATGTGGCAAGTCTGGCAGTGTGGGATATAGAGCAGGGGGCCCCCAGTGTTGTCAGGGAATGTGTCTGAGTGAAGCATTTTATGGCTTGGCTCGATCTGTTTCCTAGCTGGAATATTTCCACCAGTTTCCTTTGGCCGTGCCCGAGGCTCCAGCTTGTGGTTTCCATGTTTTCCTTCCCTTGAAGACCTCTGTCTTCTCTTGGAGGAGGGAGGGAGGGAGAGCAGGGAAAGATGCTGCTTTTGTGCTTCCTGCACATTTGAGATGAAAGTTCCTGCTGCTCCTCTCTGCTCCACATACAGATCTTTTCCAGGAGAGCAGCGGATGGTGCAGATTGCCTTTAGCACCAAGCTTAAGTGGATCCTGCTCGGCAGCTGCCACAAAATTTAGGAAGGAAATAGAGGTCTGATGCAAGAGAGCACATCTGGGCTAGCTGAATCTCCCTGGCACAGAGATACAGGCTGGGAAGATGTGGCAGGAGGGCTCCAGCAGGATGGATGCACCAGGTCAGTATCTCAGCTCCTCCTCGGTGGGTTTTCTCTCCAGGTGTAGCCCGGGATCATGATCAGGAATTCAGGTGGAGAATGAACCCTCTGTACCCCAGACGAGCCTCAGCCTCACATCTGAAAAAGCTTTATCTGAGGGGATAAGGACCTCTTCCCTGTGCCAAACAGAATTGTTGTAGCTGGTGGCTATGCTGACCTGTCTGGTTTTTCCCTGCCCAGCTGCCTCACACAGCACTGCAGCAGACACGGGGCCAGCACCCATGAGGAGGATGGATGTCACCTCTCCTGAGTTTTGTAAGTCTAAATCTTGGTGTCATGCTCAAAGATCTGCTTCCACCTGAAGTGTTTCTGTTGCAAAGCAGATCTGCAGCAGTGTTTTAATGGGTGTACAGGAGCTGGCAGCCTCGGAAGCAGAGATGCTGCAGGACTGAGAAATGGGTCTCCAGCTTTATGCTTGATTGGGAAGTTTGAAAAAAAAAAGAAACCATAAAAGGGATTATTATGCTGTTTTTCAAGCCAAAAATGCAAGCAGTTATTCAGACATGAGGAAAGCTGTCATTGCCCATGGCAGCTTAAGGAAACTGGCCAGAGAAAGGAAGTACTGTGTGCTAAGGTAACACAGGGAAGAGCCTTAGAGTGACTCTCGGGCACCTGCCAGGTCAAAAAAAGCCACCAACTGACTTCCAGAGGCCTTGGATGGAGTCCAGAGTTACAGCAGTGCCTGATCCTTAAGCTGCTGGGTAGTTGAGGAAGGTTTTGTGATTTAGGATGGCCACTGCTGTTTAAAGTGTTGGCATGGTGTTGTAGATACAGTTTAGCTGGATGATGCATTTCCTATTTCAGGTTCTGATTTCAATTACAAACACTGACTGGCCCGATACCATCATTACTAAGCTGAAGCCTTTAAAATTCAAGGCAAAAAAGTTTCAAAAAGTGAATGAATTGATCTGTCACTCATACAGAGTGCCCAACTCAGCAGTGCAAAGGCAAAAGGCAGAATAACCTGAACCTCTGGATCTGAATCTCCAAATACACAATAACAGTAACTGCCTAATTCCCTTTAAAGATCAGCCATAGTAAATAAGACTTTATTTTTGGTAAGAAAGCAGTGGGAGTTACTTGGATTGTTCTGCAGGAAAATGGGATTGAGAAGACAAAAATGTGAGGTTTTGGAGATAGAGCTAGCAGATAAACTCATACTGGATTTGTGCTTCTTTCTGCTTAAGAAATGTGGCCCTTACCATGCCACTGGTTTTTAAGCAAAGCTCTCCATTGATTTCAGAGGGGTATCCTGCCCAAAAATCAATGGCAGGAGATGCCCCCATGTATTTACCTACTCTGATTTAGTTATTGACTTTTAATAACTCTACAGATACTTACAAGGCAAAATGCCAGGACAGCATTGCTGCAAGTTTAAGTCAGGAATTCCCTTGGAAATCTCATGTGGCACTGCCAAAATACCTCATTTTGCAGTAACCACCCCCCAAAATGCAAATTGTTCTGCTCTCCAGGTGAACGTGTGCCTTTTTTTTCCCTGAGTGATCACCTATCCATCAGAAAATTGGGAGTGGGAGGGGTGCAGGGCAGGCTGATTCTGCAAAGCTGCCTGCTAAAGCCCTGATTACTGTTATCAAGCAAAGAAGCAGTCCAGTTTAAGCTGCTGGGGTTTCTGACGAGCAACAGGTTATAATGAGGGAAGGCAGAGGAACGCGTGAATGAGCGACTACAGACCCTGGTAAAGAGAGGATTACACTGAAGGTACGTTCCAGGGAAGAGACTGCACATTTCAGGGCAAGGCAGCAAATGGGCTTAAAAAATAATCTGAATTTTTTCTTTCCCTCCCAATCCGACAAAGATAGAGAGTGTAAGATGCTTGTGGAGGGCAGGTCAGCACATCAAACAGGCTCTGCTGGCGCTGCTGGGAGCGGTGAGGGAAGGATCCTGCCTGCCTGGGGTGAGTCAATGAGGTTAAAATGTGTGCTCTTACCGAGCTGGCTGGTGGAGTGGGGATTTTTTGCTGTGTATCTGCACAGCATTTCCCCCAGGCACGTCACTGTTGTCTCCTCCTCAGCCCCACTACATTTTCTGGTTGCAGTGGATGTTATCTCAGCAGTCTTCTGCTCCTTTTGAGTCCCTAAATAAGCCAAAGGAAGGTGTTTTTGGCTACCCTTCTCCTCTTTAGGATTTGCTGGAAATTTACTTTGAGGAAAAGCTTAAAGCTGAGAAACACAGTGGCTGCTTGGTAGCAACTGCCTGTGGGGCTTCTTTCCCTGGGATAAATGCACGGCCCCTTCCCCTGTGGCAGTTGAATAACCCACCTTGTATCTACTGTAAGGCAAAATTGGGTGCCTGAGCCTGCAGTGGGATTGCCACAATTACTGTCCAAAGCCCATTTTAGTTGGAGATGTCTGTTCTAACAGCCACGATCCAGGAATCAGCTTGGTTTATAGCAAAGAAAAAAGCTTCAAAATGGTTCAAAATCCAGGAGAAAGGCTGATTTTTTGCTCTCCCTACACCATGAGGGTGATTGTAGCAATGTCAAGATACACCCTTTACTAGCCAGAGATAAGGCAGTGCCCTTTGCTGTCTGAAGATTGTGCAGGGCTTGTGTTCTTGTCAAACAGAGGAGGGATGCAGCATTCCTCTTTCCAGGCGAGCTTTTGAGCAGGCACTGATACATTTATAAATGGCATGTGATAAGCTCTAAAAATGCCACTTTGAAATTGAACCCAGAGAAGTGTGAACCATCTCAAACAAAAGTGATTCGCCTTGGTCACTTGACAAGTGCAGAAGGAATTTCTGGTGACAGGAAGAAAACGGAGGCAGGACCAACCTGCCAAGCTCCCCAAAAGCTCCAGTGGAGAAGGAGCCCTCCTGGCCCCACTGTCTCTGCAGAGGCCTTGCTCCTGCTTTAGCTGTTCCCCTCACTGATGGGCAGGATGGCTCTGAGCAGGAAGAGCTCAGGATGCAGCAGCAGTGTCCAGGGTAAGGCACAAATCTGTGCTCAGCTGTGCCAGGTATTGATCCCCACACTGGGCATCCCTGCACTGCAGAGCCCTCACTCATCACAGGGCAACAGGTGAGAAGTGCCCTGCACACAAAGTGTCGGAGGCACATGGATAGCACCTTCCTTGTGAATTGGACAAAGTTTCAGCTCTGCTGCAGCTCTGGGTATTGCTGGTGTTGAGCACAGGCTGTGGCAGCCTGGAGAAGCAGGGTTATAATGCACTCTGTGCACGGTGTCACCCTACTGGAAAGAGGCTCATCAGAACATGGCATGTCAGTTGTCACTTCACTGGGAACAGGTGAAACCCTATTATCAGTACACTGTCTACAGACTTCTGCTGCATCAGAAAACAGCTCGTCTGTGCTGTGTGTACAAAGATGTCACTGGTTTCTGCTGAACTGCACACAGGCTGTTCCTGCAGCTGCCTGATGAGTGCAAAACGTGGGAGGAGCAGCCTGGGGCCAAGCTGGGGCTCTGCTGGGAGCATCTGATGAATGTGGGGGGACAGGCAGCAAAGGGTGGAAGGCAATGGGACAATTTCCTAAAGATCAGGATTTGGTGGCCTCTTTTGTGCTGGATCAGGTGGCTAAACCTGGACAAGCTATATTTTGGAGGCTGAAGGTGGCCAGAGACACCTCAATGTGCTGCTTTGTGGGGTACTGGTGATGCTACTGAGAGCAGGTTTTGACCCATGCCACGCAAGGAGAAACACAGTCTGAGGTTTCACACTGGCTGGGCCATTGCTCCTGCTGACTCCACCAGCAGCAACTCAGTCTGGTGCTGGTACCAAATTCCTCACTTCAGGAGTAGCAGCCTGGAGTCTGAGGGTGGCATCACTTCTTGCAGCTCAGTCCTCCTGAATTCTGCATCCCACCCTCTGCAGACGTTCTCCTTCCTCTCCCCTCCACTTCTCCCCCAGCACCACTTGGCTAATTTCTCAAGTTGGATACACTAATCCCATATTTCTCTGATAGTTACTTTCTCCAAAGCTGTCTTGGAAACCCAGGTGCCAGCTCCCCCCCTGCTTCTTCCCCCGCCCAGGGAAAAGAGATGGCGAATGGCTTTCTCTTGATTGTGTCGATGGGAGATGATTTTCAAGGTGAAATTTCTAGTTCAGTTGAGTCACTTTCATTCAAGGCGATGAGCAAAATGTCACCCCCACACTGAACCACACTCAATGCGCTGTTCTCCTATTGCATTTAAATTTACTCCACTTTTCCTTTCTGACACCTGTTTAAATCAATATCTTCCTCTCCAGGTCGTGGGCAGAATGTGCCTGGTCTCTCCGCACAGCGCTTCTCAAATCCACTAAAATCAACACAATAATTGAAATATTTTCAAGCTGATTACACCGCTGCCTGAGGCTAGGCTGGTTGCTAAGGGTAAGCTCCCTGGTTGCTAGGGGGAGTAAATCATCTTGCATTATTTGATTTTTGTTATAGATATGAAACCGCTACTCCCTCGATTAAATGTCTCTCAGTCTAACACCTATGGGACCTGGGGAAAGAGAAAAGAAAAGCAGCAACCTTGACCCTGTCAAATAAATATCTCTAACTTTTCCTGTCCTCCGGCTTCCAAACCAAACCTGTCTACTGATTTTTTATTTATTTATTTTTTTATTTTTTATTTTTTTTTTCTTAACCTGACTTTAAATAACAAAGCTGTGGGGACAAGCTGATGAAGAGAGGAAGAACTGTCTGTTCCATTAGAGGATCTCTCAGCTTGGCTAAACACTCTCTATTTACTCCAAACACAGTATGATGGGGAGCTACAAGGATCTAATAGCCTTGAAGATGTAGAATTGCACCAATTACAGTTCCTATTCAACCCACGGCTCATGAGACATCAGCTGAAATCACAGGGCCAAATCCTGCTCCTAGGTCTGCAAAGTGCAGATCTGGAGCATCTCTGTGGCACAGAAGGATTTTTTCTTTTTTTTTTTTGTGGGTGCACAGGAATGGAATCCTGTTGAACACTGCTGAGGAGAGGTGTCCAGGAGCCTGAATGTGTGCTGGGCACTTTGCTGGCGGAGCAAGAGCTCCTGATGGATTATTAATAGGAAACAGTATGTGGGGCATATCCCTGTGCCTTGGACATTTTAAAGTGCCTCAGCTCCTCCTGTGGTTTCGTTATTCTCTTAGTACAACCACTTCCTGAGGGTATTATCCCTGTAGAGTCCCTTCCAAAACCACTCAGAAATTAACATGACCCAGAAAATCTGTTACAAGCCAGAGGTACAAGAGCCTCTTCTGCCATTTGTGCTGGAAGCAACCAGCAGCCAGGGTGTTTCTGAGGCACAAGGTTACAGAGGGGAGCTGACTTGGCATAAAGTCTTTTTCCATCCCTCAAACCTCCTGTTAATCCTCATAACTGCACTTGGCCTTCCCAGCATTGCCACAAATCCTCCTTCTTAGGTGAGAAAACTGAGGCACCAAAATTGGAGTGCTGCAATTTGCCTCTGGTTGTGCAACCAGTCCCACCCAGACACCTTTTTCCCCCTCAGCTGCTGCAGTATTTCCTGGAGAGGACAGGTTGCAGAGCCCCAGCTTCTTCCCACTGCAGCAGGCCAGGTCCTTCCCTTCCTGAGCCTTTTTCTCAAAGGGCAGCTGTAATCCACAATGGACAGGAAAAGCAGCAATGTAAATATTGAAAACCCTTTAGTTAGAACTATATGCAACAGCAATATCTCCTCTGCCATGTCACCTGATCCCTCAGCTGGAAACAAGGACGCAAATGCCATGAAGTAAGTGATGTCAAGAGCTTCAAAAGCTGTTGATGAAATAGGTGCAAAGAGAGGTACTCGCTGCAAACCCTGGCAGAGGAGAGGCTGGAGGTGAGCAGCATCATTAGCACAAATGAGCCAGGCCGGGCTCAGCCCAGCCCAGACTGTGTTCAGCAGCACATTCAGCTCTGCTGCTCCCTCTGAGCTGTGCCAGTCACAGTGGTGCTTTTTGGGGTTATTGGTCAACACGTGTGGAAACAGGCAGGACACGGAGAAGTGGGGTCATCAGGAAAGCCTTGTGAGCCTGGAGGACACACCCCTTCCAGCCTGGCTGCCTGTTCTGTCCTTGTTTCCCCAAAGTTTGCAGGCAGGATCCCTCTGCAGGGCACCTGTACCTGTGCCACACATTTAGTGGGAAACTCCTGTGGCTTTAAGAGCATCACAACCTAAATGATTAATTGTTTAATATATTCCAAGCTGGTTTCCCCCCCCGGATGTGCCATGTAACAAATGGAGTCGGCAGAGATGTCACAGTTGCGAGCTCCTTGTTTGGTTTTTAGCCAGCCAGTGCCGGTGGTCTGAGCTCACAACCACAGCCTGTGCTGCCACCACCTCCTCCAGCAGCCCAGCCCTGGGCTTGGTGTGAGGCTGGGAAGTGCTGCTGAAGGATGGGAGCCAACCAGCCCTTCAAACACAGCTGTGTAACAGGGGTCAGGGCAGATGCTTAACTCAAGCTGTTACTTATTTTTATCACAAAGTGTGGAGGCTTGAAGGAAAGCCCAAAGTATTTGAGCAGAATGCTGCACACCTGACACACAACAGACACAGGGGATGTGATGTGGGGTTTCACTTATGTATCTAACTCACTTAAAATCCATATTAAGTACAATTTCTATTTCAATATTGTACAGGTCACGCTTTATGTTAAGGTTCCACTTATAAATAGTTTATAAAGATTAATAGATGTTTTCATCAATAACTAATCAATAGTTTAGTGACAGGAAAGCCCAGCAGTGGGGATTGCCCCAAGCATTGTGGGCATTTTGCTGTGGTTTGGTGATGTTTGACCCTTGTTTTGGACTGGGACCAGCACAGTTGACAGTGGTGGGATGCAGCACCTCCATCCCTGTGGTCATGGAGGAGCTGGCCTGGGCTCTGAGTAACCCACACTGCACCCACAGGGGCTCACTGGGGAAGGCAGCCCCAATTCTGACCCCTTAAACTCCCAAGAGGGCTGTGGTACAGGGTCCAGCAACCTTGTGGGTCTGTGGGGCCAAGTGGTCCTTCCTGAGCATCTCATCACCTGCTGGAATTTCTGGGAGAGATCTGTATTTGTACATGAGGAATATATTTTGTCAAAACATAGTTGAGATTTTTTAAAAGATTCTTCTGAGGAATAGTTCTTATTTTTTAAATACATCTTTTTATCATACACTTTAAGATTTGTGTCCACATGGGTACTAGAAAGAAAACATAATTATCTCTTAAAAGAATACAGTAAATTTAAGGAAGACAAATATTAATGTTATATAAATTGATTGGTCAGAGGTTTCCAAAGCAGAGAGGTAGATGCCCATTCCCCCCATTATCTGGAGGAGCTAGGTGTCTAATGCTCCATGAGTCAAACTCCTTATACAGAGCTTCCAGAACAGACCCTGTAATTGAATGTTAAGTGACTTTTTCATGAGTTCTTCTTTCTGTACCATGATCATAGCAATTCAATTGGCAATGCTCAAATGACAAAACAAGCACTCGGCAACTTGACCACTGTGGAAACCAAGCAAAAACATTTAGCAAAGCCCAGAGCCAATGTCTTTGCCTCCAAAACCTCCTCTGCACGTGAATCTTTGAAGAACTTTTCCATTTTTAATGGCCAGAAATATCTGCCTGCTAAACTTTAACTACAACTGTACCCAAAGCCCGTCTGTCTAGCAGCAGGTGGGCTAGTGAGAGTCACAGTCCTGCTGGGATACAGCCAGCTGTTCCCAGGAATGAATCTCAAGTAAATTAACAAACACCACACAAACCTGTCAATTGAATCATTCTTGATTACTGTAAATGTGGGGCTACCCATTAAGGAGCTTTTCCCTCCCTGCAGAGGGAGTTTCTTTATGCCCTGAGTGTGTAACTGGGGTGGTGACACCCCATCCTCTGGACAGAGGGTCCCTCAGGATCCATCGAGGAAATTCACTCAGACCAATGAGTTTGAAGTGGTGAAGGTATCCAAGAATGTTTCCTCACATCTCTGAAGGTTCTGTGGGCTTCCAAAGGGCTCATGAGTCATTTGGGTGTAGTCAAAGCTTCTCTTGTCCAGGCACATCTCCCTCTTTTTCCATCTGGAGGATTCTCCTGGGGAACAGCATGGCCACTGAGTGGATTAAAATCCAGGACACCCTCACATGCACCAGCCATTTCCCACTTGGCAGGAGTACACCGGGGGGAGAACACCAACTTTGTGGAGAGGAGAGAGCTGCAAACACATTGCATTGAAGGCAGGGGAGCTCCTGGTACCAGATAACAGCAGTTTACAGAGTCCTGTAGACATCATATAATAATCAGGGCACTGGGTGAGAAGCAGAAGGTCTTGGCTCAACATCTGTCTGTCTGATGTTTGGTTTTGTACTTGAGCTTTGATGGTGTGTTCAAGCCTACTGTGTGAAATTATGGACCTCCTCTTGAGGGTGGATGGCAGCCAAATCCCTGACTGCTGGCAAAGCCATGGCAAAATTCAGCTGAGGTTGTCTGCCTGTCCTGCCTGTGGGTCAGTGGTGCTCTGGAGTGAGGGTGTGGGAGAGCTGTAGATGACCAAGCTGCCTGAGCAGCAAAGAAACAGGGGTTTAAGTGCAAATTGAGTGACAATGGTAGTGGAGAAGCACAGAGAGGAGAGACCTGAAAGGGCCAGAAGCTGCTGATTTGTGCCAATAACAGTGACTCTGAAACAACAGAAGGGAAGACAAAAATGCATTTAAGGAGGGAGAAAATGGACTGTCAAGAGATAACAGGCAGAGCGAAGAGACAATGTGATCTAGGAAAATGTAGAAGGGACACAGCAGGGAGAGAAGGGAATTGCTGTGAGGTGCATGAGGACAGGGAATGCAGGGGGCACCAAAAAGGCTGTTCTAGACCCAGATCAAGAGCAAGGTCTTACTGTCACCTTCCCATGGACAAGCAGTGGTCTGGCCAGTGTTCCCTTTGTGAGCTGTATGAAATGCATCCCCTTGCCTGCAGCCCCTGGCATGAGCTGGGGGCAGAAGCTTGGTCCTGTGGAGAGAGGTACTGTGTGTCTAAGACATCATTCCCATGCAGCCCTCAAACTGCATGGCCTCAAATAAATGGCCTTAAACTGGTTAATGCCTTAGTTTAATGGTGTTTGCTCCATGTTTCTGTTCGTTCTTGTAGCTGGTGATGGAAGAGAGCAAGGAGTAGTGCAGTATCACCTTGATCCCATGCAGCAGAGCACATTTGGATAAAGCAAGGTCCTTTCCACAGAGGAAACATCCTGTTCCATGCACACAACAGATGCCTGCAGGGAGCCCATGCAGGGTTAAGGACCACCCCTTGCCTGCCCTCCACAGGACCAGTTTTGCAGGATGGTTGTTGTCCCACTGGTGGTAAAGGGTGAAGGTGGGACATGCCTGTGATATGTGCAAAGCCCTTGGTGCCTGTCCCCTGACAGTCTCCAGGCCTGATGTTTTGCTGGGTCTCTGTAGGGAGTTTTGGTGCTGGTGCTGGTTCATTCAGCTTTGGGCAGCCTGGGAATATGAGCTCATCACATCCCTAAATGACAATTGAACCTCAATTTAATTCCATGCAAATCAGCAGAGAGAGAGAGAGGAGGGTCTGAACCACACTGATGCCAAGGACTCCCAACCAGAGCAGCTCCACTGAATTCAGGGGGAGCAGAATCCATCCCAGGCTGGAGGATTTTGTCATGAGGATGTGGGGGAGAGGAAGTGTGGCCATAACCTCATCAGTGGTAAACCTCTGTCAATGTGGATATTAGCAGTGTGTTTCCCCAGCTGTGTCAGTGTATGTGTTTGTGTATACAGACTCAGTTTATGTCATTTTGTAAGCAAGTAAGCATTCATGCCAACCTCCATGCAGTTTTGTGAGAAGTGTGCTTACATGTTGGGATAGATTTAATAACAGCACACGTGTATGTGTTTATATTTAGACAGGCTCATGGGAAAAGCTTAGCATACACAGAACAGCATGGGGATGTCCTGGCTGAGGAGGGAATCTGGAGGCTTCTGGATGACAAGTGGATCTGCTCCTGGCCATGTGTGTGACATTCCTGACCCTGTGTCCCAGCCTGCTTGAGTGGCTGATGATGGTCTCATACATGAAGGGAGAGGATTTGTGTGTGTGGTTTTGGCACTGGAAGTGACACACGTGCACGTGGCATTTCATTTTGGTGGCTGCCTTGGGAAGTTGTGTTTGCAAGATTTCCAAAAGGCAGATACAGAAGGGCAATGCTTATGGGCCCATAACAGCATCCCTTCACGTCCTCCAAAATTCAGTACAGTGTGGACAACGTGGCCAAAAGTGCACAGCTGAGTGTCTATTACTGATCTATACAGCACCAACACATGTGTGATTTTTGTGCCATCTCTGACTTGCTCCTGCTGCATACAGCACGTCCCAGGTGCAGGGTGCTGTCCCACACATCCCAGTGTAACTGATGCCTGGGGCACTACCCAGCTCATCCCACTGTGGCTGAGGCACAGCTCACAGACTAAAGCCAAACTCCATCTCACTGAGAGGGTACCCACAGTCAGTCTGATGTGCATCAAGGCCCGTTTGTGACTGGAGACAGCAGTGTTTAACGCTGCACGTGGTTTCACACCGTCACCTTGCAGCAGGTGTACTGCACTCACAAACACGCATTTCCAGGATGTGTCTGTCTGTATTTGAAATACCTGTGCTCACCTCAGGGCTTTCTGCACACGGTGGCCCAGCGGGGTTGCAAATGGGGTCTGGCTCGGTGTGAGTGTTGCAGGTGGGCTGCTTTGGGGGCAGAGGTCTCAGCCTGCACCGTGCATCTGCCGGGGACACACGAGTCGCACTCCCGCGGCCGAGCCCCGCCACCCTCTCTCTTGGACACCGCCCTGACTTTTGTCCTGCCGTTTGACATCTGTGACTTTTAAGGCGACGCATCGCCAGCACGCAGCCCTGCTCGGCCCCGCCACCCCGGGCTGCCGTCCAGCAGCATCTGCCAGCCCCGGCCGTGTCACCAGCGCAGCCACCGCCGCTGGCAGCCCCATCCCGCCGGCTCCCCGCCGCCCGCCGCTCCTCCGTGCTGGCGGGCAGTGAGTGGGATCAATAAGACACCTCCGACTCCTCTATTTACAAACTAGCTGCCTTCAGCAGCCAGGCTGTTTAAGCACTTCATTCCCATTCAGGAGGGCCATCTGCTGCCTTTTGCTGTAAGTCTCTCTGAAAACCTCAGCCTTGACAAGCTCGAGATATGTCAGCGCAGTTATCAGCGGAAAGCAACATCTGCCGTGCCTGACACCCACTATTGTAGGCCATTTAATCTGTCCCCCTCCTCCCTTTAACTGCAGACAACAGCTCCCTATATTATATTTTCCCACTCAATTAGCACTATCATCCTGCTGAAATAGAGGCCAATTTACCTTTAATGACATCATTGTTAGGAGAGTGGCAGCCCTGGCCGGTGGCTGGCGGGAGGCAGCGCGTCTCCGCGGCTCGCGGGCAGCCTATCCGCGCTGCCTTCACCCCGACCGCAGACATTGTTTCCGACAGTTCGCAGAGGCAGTGTGGCGGAAAATTGAGTCCAGATTCATTAGTTTTTTTTCTTTTTTTTTTTTTTTCCCCTCCCTGCTCCCCCTCCCCACCTTTTTTTTTTTTTTTTTTTTTTTTTCCCTGCCGTGCACTGCTCAAGTCAGTTAAATTGATACATTTCCTAACAAAATTGAAGTGCTTTGTGCTGCCAGCGGAAAGCCTGGTGACCCTGCGCGGCCCACCGAGCAGCCAAAACGAGTTGATGGATCCATTAGGCCGCGCAGAATGCCTTCCCCCTCTGCCTCCGCTCCTGAGTGACACTGTAAATCTGAACCAATTTCAGTCCCTAATCATCATTACAAACCCCTCCACTGTTCATTTATTACTCTACAATTCTAATACAGCACACGACTGGGTCAGCGCACGGGGAGCTGGAAGGCTGTGGAGACAGGCTTAAAGAGACCATAATCCTTCCCGGGTTTTATCAGGGAAACAAACCTGATTTGGCCCTCCCTGCTCCCCACATGCTGCCCTCTGCCTCTGGTCCAGCAATCAGATGATGTTTGCCTGTCCCAGTGATGGGAGCACAGGCTCCAGGGTGGGAGAGCTGGGTAGCAGAGGGGAAGCACACACGGAAGGATGTAGGAACCATGGTGTGCCAAGTGAACCCCACAAGGGATAAGGTGCTGCTGCAAGGCTGGCACAGTGCACTGACCCCTTGGTTTTAGGATGGACAGGTGTCCAAAGGGTGCTGCAACCCTGCAGCCATGCAAAATCACTGTGCAAAGAGGGCATTTGGGTACATGAGGAGCTGGCATGTGCCTGAGAAGGACCATGAGGATGGGGAATGTTGAGAACTGGGGGTTTATTGATGTTCTCCATCAGTTGGATTAAATAAAGGACATCTTTTTGGAATTAAAAAGCCTCAGTAGATGCAGGGATGCCTTCTCCAGGTGGAGGTCAGTAGAGAGGCTGGTGGGACCCAGGTGATGCCAACTCACAACTGCTTCCCACCTTGTCATTCCTCTCCAAGAGGTGCCATCCCACTCATGCCAGCTTGGCAAAACCTCACCCTGACTGCTGGCTTCCAGCATGAGGAGTGGATGCTGATTGAGTGCTTGACCTGCTAAGTGTGCTTGTGTGCCTAGATCAATCACTTTTCCAACAGGATGCAGAAGAATTTTTTTATTTGATTTAATGTGACTGGATTTTTTTTCCCCCTGCCTTTTTAGCAACACATGTATCAACATCTCTGTAGGTGCAGAAGTAATCAAAGGATTTAAGCACATACATGGTAAATAATCAGGTTAATGGCATGATCAGACACGACTTGATGGCAATGAAATTGTTTTGAGTGAGATCAGCAGTGGCTGGGGCACTTGTTGCTGGAGTAGGATGCTGGGACGGGCTGCTCCTGTTTGGGAGATGGGCTGGAAGAGCAGGGTAAAAGGGGGTGAGCAGGATGGAGACACCAAGAGTCTGAAGTTTAATCAGAGGTTGAGCAGGAGGGTAAACAACTGAGAAGCTTGTGGCTAAAATGTCTGTTTTGTTCCCACAAGGGCTTTACTTGGCAGGGGGATTTTATAGAGGGTTGTCCTTGTTTGACGAGAGAAGGGAGCAAGAATGGTGCTCTTAAAAAGGACTGATGGTCAAACCCCTCTTTGCAATTTGTTCCTTCAGTGAAAGTCTGGGTAGCAAATCTGCACCTCATGTGAAATACTGGTGCCCTTGCTGAGATGCCAAAACCTGGGTTCGTGACCACGGATCTGCCTGGATGATCAGGAGGATGTCAGCCTCCTGAAAGTGTCAGTTTTTCTGCTGGTGACAACAAAAGTGGGCCTTTTTCTACAGCTCATGTGCCAGACGTGTTTTTGCTTCCTGCTACAGGGTCCCAGGCTCGAGGTCAGCCTTGTCTGGCAGGGAGATGTGACAGCTGCCAAACTGCACCAGGGCCAACCAGCAACCCCTGTCAGCCCCAGCCTCACTGCCTCTCACACTCACTGCAAAACTTCCCAAAGTTTTCTCTGCCTGTGGTCCTCGTTAACAGAAGTTGTTGTAAAAATGAAACAGCATTAAAAATATATATATATATTTGAAAGAGCAGTCCTGAGGCCAAGGGAGGTTGATTGTGGATTTTGCAGCGACAATTTGGCCAGGATGAACAACTCTTTGCCTCAAGAATAGTCTTGGTGATCCCCATCTCTTGTCTTAGCCCAAAATCAGCCCTGTGGCAGGATCACCTTATTTCCAAGGCAGAGAGGAGATCAGCACCTCAGCAATGATGGCACCACTCCCTATGGACATATTTTTTAGAAAGGTCCCTGTTTGGGTCCTTTTAGGTCAATCTGCAGTTGAATTGCCCTGTCCCCATCTTCCCATACCCCGTATTTCTGTGGAGCTGAGCCAAGGCTGGCCCTGTGATGCAGTTTCTGTACCTCAGAGTGCTGCTGGCCCTCAGTGTCTCCTCCCTGTTTACAGCCCAGCTGATGCTTTTCTGTCTGCACTGTTGTTATCACCCCTATCTAAGGCAGTCCGGTTGAGTTTCTCAAGCAGCATTTTGCAGGGATCAATATCAAATGCTCTGCTGAAGTCTGGATGCATTACATCTTCTGCAAGACTTTTCATCCACTAATTTTGTAATTTGATCTAAAAAAAGGAAGAGGAAAAAAAGCTATCTAGCTGGTCTGGCGTGACTTGTTCTTTGTAAAGCAGTGTTGTTTATTGCTCGTGGTTGGGTTATCCTCGAGGTGCTTCCCAACATGCACCAAACAGCCTATTAATGCCTTCTGTGGCACTCTGGGTTTGAGGAAACCCAGCCGAACCTGCTGCTTGCACAACTGGGTTCGAGCAGAGCTCCACAGCAGCTGCTGGGACATATGTTCACTGTGCACACCGAGGGTCTGATTCATCTCTCACACCAGGGTAAGGCAGGAGTAAGTCAGCTCAGCAGCGGGCTCGAGCATCCAGAGGCAGGTTTGGTGCAGCAGATGTTGTGTTGCTGTTGCAGGCAGTATTCCTGAGCTTGCTTTTACCTGCTGTTTCCCACAGGATCAGACATCAGGGTTTCTCTTGGGGCAGTGGGGTGGAAATCGCTGGCTGCATAATCGGTGTTTTATGCCACTCAACTGGATGGTTTGAACCTTTAGGTGACTGATTCAAATTCTAGTGTAAAGGCATTTGGGCTGTGTCCAAATCAGTCCTGGTAGAGTGCCTGCTATGGAACACTCAAGGATAAATACTTTGCAGTAGTGTGTTGACATTTCTGTCTGCTCTAATCATGAAAATATAGCCCTGGTGTTTCCTACAGCATAGCCTGGTGCCCAGGCCAGACCTCCTTCCTCTTCTGGGGTATTTTCATTCAATTCCAATGCCTCTCATCTGATGATGATGCACTGTGCTGTGCTGACATTATCCCAGAGACTCTCTGAATGGAGTCACTGGATTGTGTCTTGGCATTGCCAAGACGAGGGCACCCTCTCCTCCTTCAGTTCAGTGGAGCAAAGATCACAGCCAAGATGCTGATACCCAAGAGGCAGCACAGCCTCTGTGTTGCATTAGCTGTGCTTCCATTGCCTACAGAGCTCTGCTGCTGTATAAATAATGGAGCTGACACAGCACCTTCTGGGATTATGTTTCCTACAGTTTCATAAGACCTTCTGTGGCTGCGATGGTGCCTCAGCACCAGCAGCCTCCCCATGATCTATAACATTGACAGCTCAGGAGGCTTTTGAGGGATATGGGCATACAGGAGTGAATTTCCCAAGTATTGCATGGGCTTGGGGTTGTATTGCTCCCTGCTGACTCCCCAGGCTCGTGCAGTGCTGCAATACTCTGAAAATTAACTCCTGTCTGGCACGACGCTCAAATCGTGTGGCCCAGGGGAGGACAGGATGGATCCAGCCTGGTGGGACTGGTTGTAGGACCTGCTGCTGGTACAAGTAGCCAGCCAAGCAGCCTTGCTGATGCCCCAGCTCTAGCATAGCCCTCCAAAGTCTACTATGGCTCACAGTTAAGTCAAGGAAAAGATTAATAGAACTTGTTGTAATCTCTTCCAGCATCCCAAGAGATTAAAATGTTTGTTTCACTGCTGGAGCATAATCTCAAGAAGGAAAGAATTAGTCAAAGGAGGATCACAGTGAAAGGGCCCTAACAGTGTCAAGGAAGTTCATGTGACCCAGGATGCTGATGATCCTACTCTAGCTGAAAATACATTGTGAACCAAACTACTTATTCCTCCTTCCCCCCCTGTGCCTGGGACTTTGGATGGATTTCATGGAAATGAAAGGCAAATGAAACCTATCCATGGGCATTAGGAGTCTGTAAACTGGAGACACCTCTGAAAAGCTGAGAAACAGATGACCTATGCACTTTCCCTAAGACCTGCACTTTCTCCTTAGGAAGAAAAGTTCACTGAGTCCAAGCTGAGCTCATCCAGAAAAACTGGGAACCTTTCAGAGACCATGAATTTTTGGAAAGCAAAATCTTTTGCATTTATGGACACAGCACATCCAAGTGTTGCATGACAATGGCAAGCAATAACCAGGGTCTCACCTTATAAAACACATGTGAAGGAATGGTACTATGACCTTCATTCATTCTTAACAGTGATTTTCATGTGTTAGCCCTCAAACAGTCTCTACAGGTCATCCTGTAACCCCAGTGGAAATCCTGGTCAGTTGTTTTTGGGAATATTGCTTTGGTGTGGGCTGTTGCAACACCCTGATCTTGAAGCAGCTGTGGACAGAGCCCTCAATGGGTGTCAGGAGAAATGCAGTGGGTGATGGAGGGTGCCTGCACAGCGAGCTTGGAGATCTCCTTCAGAGCAAATCTGTGAATGCAAGAGGGATCTACAGAGCATTTAACATGACCAAATTAACCCCTGTGGACAAGCAAACACTTGTTTACAGAGCAGAGTAAAGCAGAGATGGAAATTTATGGTGTCACTAAAAGAACTTCTCACCTGGAGTACAGAGGAAAGGAAAGAGATAGCAATATTTCCCACTGAAAGGAGGAAGAAAGGCTCTTAACAAATCAATACCCTTATTTAGTCAATAAACCCACAAAACAACCCCTCCAAGGGATAAACATGGAGACAATTCCCAGCTTGCAAACAGGCAGGCTCTGATGCTGGCCTCTGACAAGGTGGTCACAATAAATGTGCTGGTTTCTCTTGGTCACAGGAGGTCAGCAAGGGGCAGGTCTGTTGGGAGTGGGCTGGCCAGGGGGGCTGCAGGCAGGAGCTGTGCACTTGGGAGCCTTGGAGAAGAGGGGAAGGGTCTTGGGAGGACCCTGCAAGGAGGATGAGCAGGATAACTCAGGCTAACATCCCTTCCTGGAGCAGTGCACTGAGCACTGCTGGCTTTGGCACTCCCGTGGGGAATGCACAGGAGGAGCAGTGTCCAGGCAGGGATGCCCCAGGTGAGCTGGGAGCATTCCTGGGGCAAAACTCAGCAGGAAAGGCATGACGCTGCTCTCAGCAGTGGCTCAGCAACATCTCAGGCAGAAAGGCAGAGGCATCTTAGCTATAGAGGCATTTACCAGGCTGTGAACCTCCAGAAGACAACAGCTGCAGTCAGAAACTCATGACACGTCCCTGTGATGTGCGCGATGTTAAGAAATTAATTTAAAATTAATTTTAAAATTTTAAAAATTTCTTTAATTTTTTAAAATGTCTTTAATTTTTTTAATTTAAAATTTCTTTCCTTCCCCCCAATATATATATATATATATTTTTTTTTTTTTTTTTTTTTTTTTGGTTAGCCTGCAGGCTTCAGATCTTCAAGTTTTCTCCATAATCATGGACTAGAAATTCGCTTGGAAGTAATCCAAATCATTCTCTTATTCACAAAATTTCAAGAGCTGGAGCTTTGAGAAAAAAATATTTCTGTCATTACAGCACTCATGGTAGAGTCTCAGGAGCCACCAGACCAGAAGCACAGCTGAGCAGCACCACGGCATGGACTCCCAAAGCCTTGCAGAAAAATCTACCACCCTGCAGCAGAGCAAGCACTGGATACCAGCTATCCCTAAACAAGCCCAATGAAGGAGTTTGTTGCTGTTTTGTTCCATCAAAAATGAGCCATCTGAATTAATTTTCCATCCATGGTATGGGTCTGACCATGGGACTGTATCATGGCTCTCATGCAGTGCCTCTTTTCTCTACCAAGGACATGGAAGCTGAAACAGAAATATTGGGTCAGATTTTACCAGGCAGCATTTTGGGTGGAAAATTGGAGGAATTCAGACCAAGCCAAGGCTTTCCAGAGTGGTATCCAAGACCTCCATGACTTGATGGAGCACAGGATTATTTCCTTCTGGATCTATGATTTTCTCCCAACACAGTTGCAGACTGTTACATGTGTTAAAAGAGAGACATCCTCAGTCAAGGCTCACCAATATCGCTCCACTGAACTGTGAGATGCTCAGATTTATTCCAGCCAAGTCCTGGCCCAATATATATCTTCCATGTTATATTTCTTTTTTTTTTTTTTCTTCTCATCTTTCCTCAGATGCTGTTCACTACCCAGAGCATCCGTCAAGAAATGAAGCACTTATTAGTGTAGGATAGCATCTGTTCTCTTGTGTTTTTGAGAAAGTTCATGCTTGAAATGCAGCCAGAGGTTGAGTTAGAAGCAATAGTTGACTGTTAAAAGTTCAAAGCTGGCTCCTAATTGTATTTAAGAGCTGGATACTCACAGCTGGGAGAACTCCTCACTAATCTTGTTTATACTGTTGGGAAATGCCTTAGTCCCAGTATACTATTCTGGCTACTTGAAGAGAGTGGAAAGTTTTTTGGACTCATTTAGCAAAGGTTCAGCAAATTTAGAAACAGGGGGAGCCAGGTATGGATGCAGGAGAATTTGCACTGAAAACTGCCTGTCTGCTTCTGGTGCCTGAGTTTGCATCATGAAGCTGCCAAGAAAAGTCACCAAGAACTGATGTAGGATCTTCCTGCCTTTGGAGGAGAGGTTTGGAAAATCAGGCAGAGAGATTTGATAAGTGTGCAAGAGGCTGTTACTTGGTGTAAAAGTGAGGATTGGTTTTGTATCTGGGCTCTCTCAAGAGAACTCAGATGTCTCCAATATGAGGATCTGGTCCTGGGCTCACCTGGCTCCAAAACCCTGCCAGACCTTGGATCCTGAGGCTGCAAACTCAGCTCTACTGGTAAATCCAGAACATTTCTAACAAAATGCTGGGATTTACACCAGCATAGCTGCACCAGGCCTCTACCTGGGCAGTAAATGCTCTACTAATTGCAAATTAGTAGCTGTGATGTAGTAGATGCAAATGTGTTGGGGTAGGCAAGATGGGGGGGTTCAGAAAGATAAAGGCACCTGAAACATGCTCCACAGTCAATCTGTGTTTCCTTGTTTCCTGATAGAGAGACATCTGTATCTCTAAATTTAGAAATGATACTCTCTTTTCAGCAGGTAATAAACCAGCAAGCGCTGTACATATTTTTTCTATTTTGAATTCTGTTAACTGACAATTTAACCTAAAATCTCTTGTATTTTCCACTTGTTCAGCTGTAAATAGAGACTGACAGTTTATTTTCAAACATCCAGGCTAAAAAAAAAAAAAAGAAAAAAAAAAGAAAGAAAACCACACCACCATCACAACACAACCCACCAACATTTGAAATAAATACTTATGGGTCCATGACAGACTACAGACGTGCAGTCAACGCTCCGCAGCAATCTCTCGGAGCTGTCACACTCCGTGATCGGTCTTTTACAAACACAAACGCCGCTGATTTCTTATCAAATGTAAAACCTCCACAGCTCTTTCGTAAATGGTTACCGCGAGCATGAAATCGACATTGTGAATCACATGTGACACTGCCTTGTCTGCTCGTAATTGAGCCGCGCGTCACCCGACACCCTGCGAGGAGCAGCATCAGCCGGGGCTGCCTGGGTGCTGGGGTTTGCTCCTTCACACAGGGCAGCCACGGCTCTGTCCCACCTGCCTGGTGCTTTCACTCTCCCTGGGGTTGTTGTGGACGAGGTGCTGTTGTGTTTTTGGGCGAGGGAGGGCTTGGGGTGGGAGGATGGGTGGGAAAGGGGTTTGGGCTGCCTGTGCCATCCTGGGGAGAGTGAGATTGGCGTGTTCACAGGACACCCCAAAATGCCTGGGCACCCAAACCAGGAGTCTGTTGGGGTGTCACCACCAGATGAAGCGTGGGGGTCCCAATCCCCAGACAGGACCTGGAGCTGGGGCAGGACCTTTCCTCCAACAGCACTCGGGGTCTCTCCCCATTTCTGACCATGCAGGGTGGCATTTCCTGGCTGCTAAGTGGCTCCAGATTGGACAGACAAATGCATGTCCCCCCTCATGCCCTCCCTGCCCAATTCTCTCTTTTTTTTTTTTTTTTCATTATAACCCAAACAAGTAATTCTCTGCTTAAAGTCTCCTTGGTGTCCCTCCAGGACCTGGCTTTAGTCCTTACTCTCCCACATTCAGTGCATGAAGTAGATCTGCTCTCTGAGCATTCCCCATTTTGGGTCCCTCTGGACAACTCTGAAGTACTCTCCTCTTTGCACAAACATTATACCTAGCTCAGACTGGTACAATCAGGGTGACCTGTTAAAATAAAACACAGAAATGCAACAGAATTATGAAACATTTACATGGAAACATTTCCTGCATCTCTATATATAAATAAAACTTGTGTCTTATTAACCAGGAGGTGGAAGATGAGTAGAAATAGAGTGGTCTATCTATTTATATAATGATATAATCTATCTAAATAAAACTAATCTATTTTTCATGCCATCTATTTCTCCAATCTAAAATATACTCGTTACCATGGAGCAATGATGTCACTGAAATGAATGACACCCATAAATGCAGACGAGCTGTAGTTATTCTGATGATCCAGGACTTCTCTCTTTGCTCATTTGCTTAATTTTACACATGTGAGGAGTAGCTTGGAGCTAAATAGTATCACACCAGCAGCAAGCCAGGCAATGTTCCTGCTGGCTGCAGACTGAGGGCCCCGCTCTGTGATGTGCCACACTCCCTGTGATTTTCTGTGCACGTGGAGGTGCCTGTGCCCACCCACCAAGAGAAGTGGAAGCTGACTGCCTTTCACAATTCCTTGCTCAGCCTGGGATAATTGCTGGTTTATTTATCAGTGCTCAGGAGCAGCACAGGGTTGGGTGCTGTGTGTGTTCTCCGTTGCGAGAAGTTTAACTTAATGCAATGTTGCATTTAATTTATGGAATGTAGCCCGTTGCTATGGCATTGAGCACATAAAAAAACAATCAATAAATAAGTGGAATTGGTGTCAATGGGAATTTTGTACAAAGATGTGCAGTAGAGTATGACTCTTCATTTAGAAAGGCAAAGATACAATTTATTTCACCCTTTCTGGATGTAGTTTAACCTCCCCCTCGTTGGAGAGGTGCATTTCCTGACGAAGAGTTATGTCTGTTTTGATTTTACTCAAGAATAATAAAAAATGTTTTCCTTTTGGTGGATTTATTGAGACCTTTGGCATTCCAAGACAGGATTTTCATATTCAAGACTGGAACATACGGCCTAGAGCATCCAAAGGAAATGAAGCTGTGTATCAGCATGACACACGCATTTGTGGGAAAGTCCTTCAAAATGCAAATAGCAATTATTTGGTGAGCCAGGCAGGCTGAAGTAAATGGGAAATCTCCAGTAAACACAGCAATCACAAACAGGATTGGAAAGGAAAATCTGTGTCTTCAAAAATACCAAAGTGTTGCATCATGTTGGTGTGGCCTGTGGGGGGTGGGGGGGGTTGCCCACACGGTCACTTCTCCTCCACAAGGTCTTCCTAAAATAGATGTTTATTCAGCAGTGTTGCATTGGGTTTTGTCTAAGCAAAAATTGGACCATAAATCTAAGTGTAAAAAGGAAAGCTCTCCAAAAAACTCTACATCCTGTTGGTTTTTTTTTTTTTTTTTTTCCAGTAACATCAATCAGGCAATTTAATCACAGGCTCAGGTTAAAAATGGTGTTCTGTAAATAGCAGTGGGAAGTGGACATTACAGCTGTGGCCATTTGAGCAGCCAACGTGCTGCTGCATTTGGGTCTGGAGGGAGACAATCCTGCAGGAAGAGTGCATAAATAGGGAAGAGAGATCTTACACATAGATTTATTAAATAGTGCTACAGAAATCCCCATAATTATCCAACTTCACCATTTCTTGTCCTCTGGGCAGCAGCCTCACCATCTTGTAATGAATTATCCAAGTGGGACAAACCCTAGCACATCTCTTCCTTTTGCCACAGAGCTGCAGGAGGATATGGGCATGTCATTCCCAGGTGGTGAACATTCAACATCCCTGATGAGACCAGGAGGATGGAGCTGGTGGAAGCAGCCCAAACCCAAGGTAACTGAGCTGTGTCATGCTATCAAAATAATCTGTACACTTGGCAGCCAAACCCTGGCACCTGGAGGCCAACAAGATTTGCCACTGAGCTCCATATTTACATTTTCCTGCAGTCTTTATGGCTGCCATCCTTTTGGTTCTTCACCCTCCCTCTGTGGAGGCTGAAGCTGTGACAGGTGCATTTGTTGGATTGATTCAGAGTCCACTCGTGCCAGCAGAAAGCCTTCCCTAGACTTCAACAGATTTTGGGATGGGCTCCTGACACCTGGCTCAGACATGGTCCTAGGGACAGCCCCATTGTGCTGACCTACATTTCAGCCCTATGCATTTCCAATTTGGGAAAGCCCTGGGAGCTCCCAGGGATGACCAATTTCAGAAGACTGGCTTCTTGAAAGCTGCTGATTTGAGGATGGCAGCAGGCTGAGATGCAGCATTTCCCCAAACTCAGAGGATCTCCTGCCTGCTGCCCATGCTCAGGCACCTCTCTAGGGATGAGAGATGAAGGTGGCCACCCAGGATCAGCCACCCTGTGGGAGAGTAGAGCTCACCAGAGACCAACAAGCCCCTGGCCAGCCCTGGCTCTCCCTGAATGGGAGGGGAGGGGAAAAAAATCAAAACTTTAAGGTATATGAACTGTGAAATTAAATCGAAATACTCAAATAAAGAATCACATAACAACATAAGCAAAGATGTTTACCAGGGCTTGAAGTTAAATACAGATTTTTTCATAAACCCTAACACCAAACGCAATAAAGTTCTCTGGAATGTTAAATATAATTTACAAGGGAAAAAAAATGTGCCCTGCTGCCATAAAGCATCTTGTGCAGTGTCCCTTTCCAGGGATCAATCCAGGGAGCAGAAGGAAACCTGCCCTTGCACAGGATTTCCCCATCCAAAGTGATCATGAGCACACTCGGTGAGCGAGCAGCCCTTTCTCCATCTGCAGCACAGCCAAAAAAAACGGGAGCCAAATAATCTGTGCTGCAGCTCCAGCAAAAGGGGCTGCCCAGAGCGAGGAGCATCGGCTCGGGGTCCCAGCTGCCCCAGTACGGGGTCCCAGGCAGGCAGGAGCACGGCCCAGCGCCTTTCATGGCCCATCTGGACCTCGCAGTGTCTGCTCCCAGGCTGGAGAGTTGGGTCCAGGGAAAATGGGGGTCTCACATGACACTTATTCCTTGACTATTGCCCTTCTCGCTCCCCCGGCGTGGCTGACATTAACGCCCTGAACTGACAGCACAAAGGCAGCATCTGGATAGCATCGCCTGTGGCTCCGGAGTCACGGCTGGTGGACTTGTGGCCTATCCAGATATATTCATTAAAACACTAATCAAGCAGAAGCTCATTTGTGGAATTGTCTTTGAATTTAAAAGGGGAAAAAAAAAAAAAAAAAAGATGGTTGGACTACAAAGCCACTGCGGTCCAGAAGTGCTCTCTCCATGAAAGAGCTTTGCCAGCCCAGGACAGTTGATGCCAGCTCCAGTCCTGGGTGCCTGTATGGGTTTGCCAGGTCCTGTCAAAAGGGCAGGAATTGACAAACCAGGCATGGTGGGATGAAGAGCTCCTCGATGAGCTGTGAGCTGCTCCCACATGTCCCTGCACAGGGGCAGGTCTGTGTCTACACGGGTAGATTCTCTCCTATAGCTGTGTCAGCCTGTTGCAGCTATTAGAGGATTATATTTCTTACATAAAATTATATAACTTTATATAAAAATTTTAATATAATTATATAAAATTGCATTATATTTAAAATAAAAAACTACACACAGAGACTGTTTCACCATCCTACCCCTCTCTTGTGATGGCTTGAAAGGCTTTATCTCTTCCTTCTTACCATCAAAACTCTGAGGCTGTGAACTGCCCCCAAGACTGAATGTCCCCCTGCAAGTGTAATCTTGAGAGGAATTTTAAAATTTCTAAACACAAAAAATGGTCTGTCACATGTCCCCAGTGTCCTCAGCAGCTTAAGGAACAGCTCCCAGTTTCTGGGAGCAGAACCAGCACATACCAGTCTCTGTTCTCCTCAGGATACAGGCAACAAAGAGGGAGGGATGGTGCTTGCATGGGGTCCAAAACCTGGGCCTGATATGTTTTGTCCTGGATTGGTGGCAGATTTCAGTTTTGGATTTGGACCATTCAGATAGACCCTTCCCCAAGAGACATGAATTGCTGGAGAAGAACTTTAAACCCCAAGGGTACTTTCCCCTCTACAGACAGGTCACTGGGTCTTGTTCCTACTGCAGCTGGGGGAAAAAACTCCACCTTGGCTTTAGGAGGGTCTCAGGGCTGCCTGAGCAGAAGAGGTATCCTGGCAGCTGGAGAAGATTGGGGTGGGGTCCAGGACTTGGGGGCAACCAGATTTCACCATGAAAAACCCAACTTCTGTAAAAACCCCCAAAAGTCAAACCCCAAATCCCCCAAACCTTAGAGAAGAGAAAGTGTCCTCAAGACTAGCTCCCCTCTAGCAACTTGGTTGGACAAGGAGATATATATGTGCTAAAACTAAACTAATTTTCAGCCTCTTGGAGGAAATGAAATGACTGTTGCTATCATGGTGTAGCGTGAAAGCCTGGGTCACGGGGGGACGGGAGACAATCCTTTGTTCCAGTAGTCCCAGGTGCATCATGTACTGGGCAGAACTTTAGCTTACAATTTGGGATTAAAGTAAATCCTAGTATTTTTCTGCATGCCTGCCCGCTCCCTGGCTCCCAGAGACTGCTGGGTAACTGCCTATTATCCCGTGGTTCCACTTCAGTGCCCTCCCCAATAAAACTTTTCATATCCTTATAAACGAACTAGATTGCCGTGTTATAAACATTTACACTGTGCTAACAGATCATCTCCGCACATCAGAATTGGCTAAATTCCCTTTTCCAGATGAATATATTGAAGGAGATTAGAGATATGATAGCTTTTCAGATTGCTGAACCCAGAGAAATTAGTTTAGTGAGCATTTACAGAGGCTAAATTGGAACCATTAAATAGTGGATTAAATTGATGGTACTTTCATTGTCTGTCCTTCGGTACTGCTGTAAAATCAATTAGCCGTCACTATTCCATTCTCCATATAGTGAGATTGTCAGCCTGGCTAGGAGCTGCAGAGCCTCACAGCAGTAGCAAGCAGTGTGAAAATACACCTATTAGGTGATGTGGCATGAAATAACATCATAGGGCAGAATGTCCCAGTGAGATTTATCCCAGCCTTATCTCTACTTTAACAGAGAGGGGACAGACAATAGACTCTGGTGACACTCTTATCCTCCGAACATGTGCACCAGGATGCTCTCTGGACTGACAATTATTACATTGCCTCTCCACTGTCCTGAATTTTGCATTGGAAATCCCTGCTTTGCTCCCCTCTTCAGCTGGCAGTCCCACATTAAGAGCAGAGGATTTGAGCAGAGGAGGTTTGCATCTGATTTGGGGGGAGAAAAAAAAAAAAGAAAATATATCAACTTTCTCTCTCTTGGTTTTGTTACAGCAGCTCTAAGTCGTGCTAGCTGGCTGATTTATAAGTGCAGCTCCAGCCTGTTTTGGGGGACAGCACAGCTTTGCCACAGCGGGGGAAACTGAGGCACAGGCATCACTGTCCTATCACTTCCCAGAGATGTCTGAGTTCTGCTGATGAGGACAATGCCAAGTAATTGGGAGCCCTTTTCAGCCCCAGTTGCTTGTTTTGCACCTTTTTTTACATGGGAGAAAACCCAGAAAAGGGCAAATAACCTTTTTATATGGGGTGAGTTGGAGGTCTCTTCACCCACCAACCTCCCACCACCACCACTGCCAGGAAGAGAGAGAAGCTCTGTAGCCCTGACTGCATCCACTGCATGCAGTTATCTCCTAATGGGGAAAATGGAAATACCTCCCAAATTTGTGCCATTAAATTCTTATCTTAAAGGGTGAAATTTAAAAGTAATGAAGAAAACAAGTTCCCTAAATTTAAGCTTTAACCTTTTGACCTTTTTCCTGCTGTTTTTCCTCCCAGGAGAGGTCTCAGCCTTGGTTTGAAAAGCTATCATCCCTCTTGTCCGCCGTGGGGTGAACTGGAGGAGATTTTCCATCCCCAGAGAGCTTTCCTTTCAATATTTAAGTTTTCTATTGAACATAGAAATGGAAAAAAAGCCCTTACATTTCCAATAAAACTGCATCCAGTTCCAATTTCTTGCATTGATGTGACAAAGTTTTTAAATCTCTTGTCAACCTCTTAGTTATGCTTCACGAAGGAACTATCTGGAGCTGCTGGACTTCGTATTAAATGTTTGCTAGGCTGGTAATAGGGACACTCTGTCTTCTGTTCTCAATAATTCTCCTCTTTGCAGGGGTGAGATGGGATCTCAAATGCTCCTCACTTATTTTAGTGTCCTAAGCTTGAAGGATGTTCAAATTTCCCCTCCTCCTGAGCAGGATGTGGGGTGAAGTGGTGATTCAGTGCCATTGTATTTCATGCAGTGCTCCTCTGCATGACCCAAGCCTTCTTCTCTGCTGGCTGAAATGGATGCAGAGCAGCAGCCCCATTGATCTACAAAACACTGTGCACAGTCACTGTGAGTGCTCCTTACCCAAATCTCCATCTCCTGAGTCCAGAAAGGTGTCCTCTCTGTTGGGACCATGCAGCAAGTACGGGCTGAAGCTCCCACATGTTCTCAGCACATGGAAGTGGGGGGAAATACAGAGGGTGGCAGATAATGTCAGCCCAGCACTTCAGCCCCGGATTTGGCCATGTTTACTGAGACACCCTCCACTACTCCCCTCATCAGGTCTCGCTCTCCTCCATCCCAGGCAGCAATCAGGGCTTCGTTATCACTGGAATCTCATTGCTAATTGAGGTCTGAGAGCCTTTATTTCCTGGACATCTCATGCATGGTGAGGGCAGCACCTTCTGCAAATAAATCATGTCATCATCTGTTTGGCATCGCTCTTCATTGCAGAGGGCTGGGGATCACAATCAAAACACTTGGTTTCCCAAAACCATCCTCAGATCTTCCTCCTCTCCACCCTCCACCACTACCTTGGGGTTTCTGGCACCTCTCTGTAGATAGAGTCAGGCTATTAGTAGCTGCTACATGGAACAAAAATTTCCCTAACTAAATTCATTTATAGCCGATATAATTTTTTTTTTTAAATTGCAGCATCTTCTGCTGTTCCTCCTCTTCTTGTAATTCCTACAAATTTCTTTCTGTAGGAATCGTCCTGTCTCTTCTAAAATATTGCATCTCTGGCTTTTCAGGGATTTCTGTCTGTAACTACTGTGGGGTCAGACTGAGTGAGACTAGGTCAGCTTCAGGACGATGCAACACGTGTTGGTGCAAATCACAAGTTTCCATTTTCTCATAGTCCACACTTCTCTCCCGAGGAGGGAAATACTGATGTGACCTTGAGAAAGTCACACTGCCCAGCTGAGCCTCAGTGCCCTGTCTACTGGGACTCTGACCAGGTACATCCCCGACACCTCTCTCTCGTTTTCTGAAGTTAAACTTTTGCTTGTCCTACATTTTTCTATTGCATGGACATCTTTTAAGACCCTCTGTCTTATTTCTTAAAGTTTCCCATAGTTTTGTCACTCCCAGATGTCCTCCTAGCCCAGTTGCATCACTGTCCTACTTCAACCTTGCCTGTGATGTTCATCTTAACAGGCAAAGCAGACACAGCAGAGTGACAATTTAACTCTGAAAAAGAAGAGATTAGCCAAGTACTTTCTTAAAATTGCCCAGCCTGGTGACCTGGTAATACTCAATGGCTGGTCCTGGATCCCAGAGCTGGTTGTGGCAAGTCACACTTTCCAAATTCACCTCTTGCTGCTGATGGAAGATGCTGTTCCCAAATCAACAGGGATCTTCAGCAGTCAGCCTGCAAGACAGATCTAACAGCTTCTGCCATTGCCCCATTTATCTTCATTTCCATTTTTGCATTGATGGGTATCATACACCACAAAGAGCCAGCCCAGCCGTGAAATGACACTGGACTGGCAACCTCATAATTATCCAGGCTCACGTATCAATTCTCTTCAATCCCTTCGTGACACTCCATTGCTTCCTCATAACTTCCTCATCTGACAGATCAGCACTGTGCACCCGAAGCGCCTGAAAGCCCCCGGGTAATGGCCTCAGGGACAAAGTTAGCCCTGGCAGAAGTGGGCAAAGATGCTTGTTAGCTTCAGGGAGACTTTTGCTCACTTTGTGCCAAGCCTGAAAACTGTCCAAGGTCTCTTCCATGCACACAAAGACCTCATGTCTTTTATCTGCTCTGCTCCCTGGGTCTGAGGTGCAGCACTGCAAGGACCCACCCTGCTCCACAGCCATAACCCCTGTTTATTCAGCCAGCCCCAGGGATGGTTTGCCTTGACTCTTTCTTTTTCCTCTCCTTGAGAGGAACTTAAAACTCTCCTTGCAATCCAAAGCAATTGTACCACAGATATGGACACAACATGAAGATGTCAAGAGGGGGAAGGGTGGGAAGCAGTTGTTATAAATTTCTTCCCCCCATACAGCCAAGCTGTTTCTGCCAAAACATCTTCCCTGTTTTGAGGCATAGCGTTTGCAACATGTGGGAGCACTGGTGTGAGCTCTGCAAGAGGACTTGGGGTCTTGCCCCTTTCCACTCAAACTGCAAACCCCAGAGCAAAAACCCCCTTGGAGCTGCTCCCCCTCCTCAGCACAGGGGCAAAACACAACCCATGGACAGGGAGCTTCCACAAGCCGAGGGAGAAGGGATGTAGAGCAGAAAGCTGACAGCACACCCTTGGAGAATGGGGGACTTTTATTCCTGCTGCCACTTGGGAAGGGTGGGTGGGGAATCCTCCCTGGCTTCCCCAGTGCTGGCAGAGCCGTGCAGACAAGCTGGGCAGTGGGTGTTGAGCTGCCTGAGCCCCTGCTGCTCCAGGCAACTGCCTTCCCTGCCTGCTCCTGGGCCCCTTCTGCCTGTCACAGAGGCACAGCGTGTGTCCCAGCGAGGGGACAGCCAGGCCCTGCCACCCGGGACAGGCGGTGGCTGCAGAAAAGCCGCGCTCAGCCGAGTGCGAGGCTGCCCGAGTCAGGGAAAGCCTCACCACTGGTTTTTAATTTGCTTTGGATCGAGGCCATTATCATTAGAATAATCTCAAGCAGGTGATGGGCAGGAGTAAATTAATTCTGAATAAAAGCATTTGGGGGGTGGGTGCCAAGGAAGGGCAGGGGTGGGCATCGGGCACTGCCTTTGTGGGTTGGTCAGAGAGGACATTTGGTGACAAAGTGGACTTGAACTTGCTTTGGAAAGATTGTATTTCCTCTGATGCTGCATTTTTTTTCCTACTAAAGACCCCTAGATCTGAAATATACAAGCCAGCATTTAACAATGAATGCAGAGAGTGGTGGGAGCAGGGTTATTTATGAGATTTTATTTTTAATTCACCTTGTCCACTGAAATCATGTGCATGAAAACAATTGAAAATAAATTATCTCCCATCTCCAGAAAGAACCTTTCACTGTTGTTCCTGGAGCCACCCGGACACATGAACAATTAATCCTCGACTCCAGACCCAAGTGACTCAACCAATAAAACAGCTGTCAGCTGCCGGTCCTGGGGAGGTGCTGCCTAATATCCCAGGAGAGGATAATTATTCTTATCTGATTTGGCTCTGGAATGAAATCATAAAAAGCCTCGTCCCATTCTGTAAATTCAGTTCTTCTTAGCAGGTTAAGCAGAGCCCAAATGACTAACATTTCTGTCAGCACCGGCTCTGGCTAAGGGCTAATATACCATGAAGAATAACCCAATAATAAATCTTATTATAGGGAAGGAAGGAAAAAAAAAAAAGCGAGCACATGGAAGAGTGTGGAACCTCAGAGACAACCTAAGGGTGTGTGAGGCAGTTTCAGTGGCTAACAGAAGTGTTTTCTGATTGTCATTCAGAAGGAAATTTCTGAGCAATTTTATTAAAAATTCTCAATAATTTTGTCTCAAATTGGAATGTTTTGTGTGGAAGTGTTTCCGGAGCTAGGACTTATTTCCTTGGTCTCTGGGTGTTTTTCTTTGTTACAAGTGGTACCTCTTGGTGTGCAATGAGTAGTTATTGTAGAAATCTCCCCACAGGGAGAGACACTTCTTTGAAATCATGACAGTGTTTTGGGAACACCAAAGCTCCAACAAGCCTTCAGTGTTCCCTGAGATGGAAAATCCCCTTGAGCCTGGATGTGGATAAAACTGATGCCACGTCCACATCTCCCTGCTTCTGAGGTGGCGGGTAGACCCACATCCCTGGAGTTTCCTCTGTCTGGGGTGTCTCTGGCACACCCCATCCAAGTCTGTCAGCCCCATTCCCAAGCCCTGCTGTGCTGCAGGGACAGCCCAGTGCAAAGACCAGGTCTCCCAACATCTTTGGCAGTGGTGGGAAGTAGAGGCTGAGCTAAAAGTTCCAGAACCAAACCTTTGTGTCTCTCCCTCTGATGAACACAGGCTCAGCTGCTGAAGTCGATGTCTGGGAAGGACCTGCTCCTTGGGAATGGTGCTCTCTCCCTCATCACAGAGAGATTTACTGCCTGGGTGGAAAGTGCTTTGCTGGGGGGGATGGGAAACGGTGTTGAGTTTAAAGTTCAGGATGACCTTTGTTGTTGCCTTTCATACCACTGATCAAGAGGCTCCTGGAAATAATGACCGTGCAACTCTATCTGCTGTCCCTGGGTCTGTGTTTGCAGTGATTCCCCCCAGCAGGCAGTTTCCCAGGCAGGCTGCTTGGATGCTGACTGAAGTGCTGGGGTGGCAGCAGGGTGTGGGGACAAGGCTCGAGGGCCACAGGGGGGTCTGGAGTCCAGGAAACCACCGAGGGGTCTGGCAAGGGGGAGTTCTGCAGAAGATTGATGTCAGAGTTGTGGTGCCACCAGAGTGTTTCCCCAGCGCCTGGGAAGGGCGTTAAGGGACAGCAGGGACACACTGGAGGAGTCTCAGACCTCAGCAAAGAAATTCTGGTCACAGCCATGTGGATCACGTGCACTTTTGTCTTTGGTTTGTTGCTTTATCCTAAGGAACCATCAGTGGCAGGTGCTAGAGGGACCACAGGGACAAAGAACTAAGGAGGAAGTGGGAAGGAAATGTCACCAAGTGCCAGAGGGACTTGTGGCCCATTTCAGCTTCCCAGGGCTGCCTGGGGCTGCCACTCCATGGCATTGCCATTGCAAAGCAGGAGATTGTCCCAGGCTTTGCTGAAGGGGCAGCCAGACACGTACTCCAGGAGAGGCAAAGCCAGGGCTAGGGGTACTGGAGGGTCAGTGATGCTGTCTCTGGGCTGGGGAGGAGAAGTGAGGAGAGCACTGGATTGCAGCCACACTGGGGAGGGTGGTGTGAGCCCAAGGCAAGAGGGGGTTCAATGAGGGTTTTTCACGACCCCAGCAGCATGGGCCACTCCAGCAAGAGGCAGGACAGCAGAGAAAGAGCAGGTATTTAGAGCAAGAGGGACAGAGACCACAGGTGTCACCCAGATGTGAGATGACTTCTGTGAGCTGTTTCATCATTTCTGGGCAGAGACATCAGCTTTTATGGCTCTTTCCTCTTTGGAGCTGCCTATGACCATTGCCCAGGGAGCAAGGGAGCAGGAAAGGCAATATAAATACCACACATCACTGCTCACATCCAGAGCGCCTCTGAGTCAGGCACACCAAGTCTCTAAAAGGGTGGACAAATATTTGCTAAGAAAGATTCTTCCAGGCCCAGATCAGGTTCAGGCTGATGGCTGAATTGTAGATGTAATCTGGAGAGACAAGGGCTGGAATCTGGATTATTTAGAAGAGAGATGTATCTGTTTAATAAAGAAATTTTAGGACTTCTAGGAAGCGCTGTAATCCCTCAGAAATTGAGACAAATCCAGGATGTAAACATAGTATATTAATTTCTATAAATCTATATATTTCCTACAATCTGGATACAATTAGATAATACTGTACTAATGAAGCTTTATAAATTTCATTTTCATCCTTAGAACCCTTTTGAAATTCTGTTTGCGGAATAACTTTGATTTATGCCTCATTGCCCTTTCTAGTGATCATATCTCCATCTGGTGGGAGTGAAGGACTGGTAAGATTGACCTGCACAGACCAGCTAAAAGACCTGTGGGAACAAGAGTTTCACTCAGAGGTGAAACTATTTACTATATGAAGATCTAAAGAGAGAGAGACAACTGGTGATACTGCCCTGGGAGAATAAATTAAACCACCCCAGAGATAGGGAAAAAAAAAAGAAAAAAAAGAAAAAAGAAAAAAATAGAAGTGAACACTGACCACATCAGGGATCAGGTCTCCATCAGAGGGAAGCAGAGGGTGGTCCAGTAGTGCTAGTAGTGGTAAAATCAAAGATCCTTTGGAAGCAGGAGCATCTGTTCTGGGGAAGCTGAACTGCTATGGAATGGACTCAGGTGGCCCAAAGGCAACACTGGTGTTCTCTGGTCTGATGGAGGGAGAGGGTGGCCAAGGATGGGGAAGGCTCAGCAAGCCCTGCCAAGATGGGGATGGCCTGTCTGGATGTGCAGTTTGAGACAAAGAAACAAGACCAGAGAAGGTGATGGATGGAGAGCAGCCACACGGGGAGCAGAAGCACAAAAATTGCCTCCACCGTGAGTTTCAGCACAAGGAAAACAACTTTCTCAGCTGAATACATCACTTGATGAGCATGCATAACTGGTACTTGGAAGAATATTCCAACTTCTCCTGCCTGCAAAGGCAGACATTTGCATGTAGACTGATTAAATTTACCTGTGAGAGGTCTTGGTCCTGATCTGAAAGCATCTTGTAGCTCTGAAAGCGTTCAGACCTGATTGCCTTATTAAGTCCAATGCTCATTTTTAAGCCACTGTCTGTAGAAGACATCATGCTCCAAATTGTACCTGGCTTAGCTTTTATCTCAGATGCCTGCTTACCATAAAGGTCTGGAAAGGCAGCACAGTAACTTCTTCCAATAAAAGAAAAATTAAAATCTGAGATTTCTCTGGGCAAGGGAAGCAATCAGTCAGTGGTATTGAAAGATCCATCACCAAAGCATACGGCAAGGAATGAATAGATTCTAAATCAGTCAAACATTTTAAACATCCCTTTTGTAATTGACAATTTTGTAATATTTATTCACAACAGATCTGATTGCTGGATTCCCACTGGCTCCCCTCAGGAGGGTTTGCGTGAAATCAGTTTGAAATGGTGTGTCAATTTTTTTCTGAAGTCACCATCTGGCTGATAGACTTGAGTCTGTTCTAATACACTGACCCAGTGAATCGCTGCTAAACAATTCCCAGGGGTCTGCACTCCTCTGGCAGGCAATCCGGGAGAGCTGCCGGGAGAGAGAGGGCCAGACAGGCATATTTTAATGTGTGATGTTGAAGGATTGTAAAAGAATTTGATTTATGTAAAGAAACAGAGATCTTGGGATGGTCTTGTCCACTCTTGTGCCTTGGTGCTGGTTTCAGATGTGAGGGGAGGTTCACGACCAGTATTAATGACCTGAAACTACTTGGAATTGTGCTGGGGGTGGAAAAAAAGAACCCCAAGAAATAAAAGCCCACAAAGAGCCCTCCTCCCTGATCAGCAGCAAGGAACCCAAATGTTTGATAGCAGCAACCCCCATTGCCCAGCTGGCAAAAATAAATACCGGATGAAATACACTGCACATCTATTTCAGATATGTGACAGAATATACATGACACTGGGGTCCTGCAAAATCACCTCCATCCCATATCACCAAAAATCCCTGGGATGAAAAATGTTCAAATTCTCCATGCTTCAAAGCAGATGGGTTTAACTTGCAGTGTGGAGTGAGGCCTCAGCACATGTGTTTTGTGTGTTTCCCACACACCAGCCATGGTTTGCGTGGCACACGTTGGTAATTAGATGCTTCCTCTCATCATCCCTCAGCAAAGCACTGCTGCCACCCTTGTGAATTATATTTTCTACTGTGCAAGAGACTCTTTTGTCACTGTGCTGCCCAGCCCCAGAGCATGTGCACGTGCTGCTGTCACAGATGCAACCTGGCCTGTGTACCTACACACGTGTGTTTGTGCACATTTCCCCACATACACATGAGCTTGGCATAATTCTAGGATGACTAATTTTTTTTGACAGGCGAGTAAATCATCATTATAGCATTTGTTTTTTTCCATTACCATCAATCATTATTGTATGTGTGATCAAGCAGGATTTGTCTTCAGCTGCTTAAAATGTTCCTGATCGTTTTTCAAGGCGAAATATCTTCTCTAGATAAAGAACACTTACTGTAAGATAATGTGTATGCTAAAGAGCTGATCCAAACCCCACTGAAATTACGTGAAGGATATTGGCTCAAGGAACATTGATTTAAGTCCTAAAGCATCATTTATTTCTCAATAGAACCCCAGCAAGAGACTGAGCATGGAGAATATTTTATAGGGTTTGATTAATTCCTTCTTCAACCAATGGAGTAAGGCAGTAAGGATCAAGACAGGAGAAGAAGTGGATAGCTAAAGCCTTGAGAATATACAGACTATCACAAGCTGGTGAAACATGCAGGAAAGTTCTCTGTAAATCAAGTAAATTCTAAAAAGAATTTGATTCAGCTATGCTGGGGCCCATTCTGCAGGCCCATCCACTGAGAACTCAAACTCAGAGAATAGAAGTGGTTGGGAAGATGAGCAAGAACAGCAGGAATAAAAGAGACCAGGAAGAAAACTGAAGTGGTCATTCAGACCCACAGACCAAGGTCCAGAGAACAGGAAAACAAGTGCAGACACTTGCAGACTGGATCAGGACACCTCCCTTCAGGGTATCTTGTCTTACTTGCACATTTGAAAGGCCTTGCTTGGGGTCATCCTGGGATGCTCTCAGACCTGTCTGTACACCCACAATCCATCAGGGGCTTCCATCATTAGAGGACACAAAACTACCCCCAAAATACATCCCACCACTAAAACCATGCAGGGAATCAAAGCTTGCCAGGCCTGGATGGCAAGTGCTCTCTGCAAGCATCATAATTAACAGTAAGAGTAATTAAACTTTTAACACCAGCTAGGCTCAATATCTAAGATCTGGGGGTTAATGTAGCAGTTTTCTAAAGGACAGGAAAATAAAGTAGTAATAAAATAAAATGAACGTTGCAAGGACCCTGAGGCATGATCGTGCTCTGCACGTTCCAGTGATGAGCATGTCCTGTTTCTTTGGCTGCAGGAAGCCCTCAGTGCTCCCTGCCTGCTGGGTAATTATTTTGTTACCATGGGGCTGTGCAGGTTTGGTCATTGTGTGGATTATAGACCGAACTGTTGCCCTGGATGACAGGAAGACAAGCTTTGAAGCAGCTGCAGGAAAAAAAAGTGTCTGCATCCCACCTTCTCTCCCCGTTTCTGGGCTTGCAAGCCAGGGAGAAACAGATGGGAGGGAAATAAAATTGACAGATGAACATTCAAAGTTTATCCTCCTTTTTAGTGGGTTGTAGTGGAGACCATCGTGGCAATGGTGTGCAAGATGTCAGTGGGATTTTGTTTTTCCTTCTTCTTCCAAGAAAGTTTGGTGGTTCTTGGGTTATGAAACATGATGAGAAGGAGAAGCAAAGGTGTCTTGTGAGGCTTGGGCAGGTTTGGGGGTGACTGGCCTTTTCCAAGCCTTTGAGACTGGGTGGAGGAGCCCTGTGCTGGATGGAAGGAGGGTGAGGTGCCCTGACTGGTGCTGGTAATTCTCAGTGCAAGCCCACACAGGTAAGGGACATTTGCCTGTCTAGCCTTTGTCACATTCAGGTCACTTTCCTTTTGTTTTGCCATTTTTTTTCCCAGGTTGGATCTAAAGAGAAAATAATTTTTCTCAGGAATAGGCTTTTTGTCCTTGAAGGATTCTGCTGCTATCTCCTTACATCTCTTAATTGTATAACCCTAAGGTATGCCTCAGATTTACACAGCCTAAATCCAGCCTTATTTGACTGTATTTGTCATTATTCCAATTAATTGTGCATCAACTAATTGTGTAACATGGCTATTTGCATGTCAACCCAGGGTTCTCATGCTGCTTTTTGCAGTGTAATTGCTCTGGCTAAGTGAATACCAGGAATATTCCTGAGCTTTCAGCCATTAATCAAGGTCCATTGAAAGGAATATTAGCAACCTGGGAAATAAAAAAAAAATGCAAAATATCATTGAGATTTTTTAAATTAAAAGGAAGCCTAAAATGCAACAACAGGATAAGTATGAAAGCCAAGGAAGATCTGGCCAAGCTTACAAAGCCAAGAACTTTGGAGATTGGGAAGGCTGGAAGATGCTTACAGACAAATGAAGGGGCAATGGCTGGGCTTTCTTTTCTTGGTGCTCCTTTTGGGGGTGTTTGGGTGATGCTGCTAAGCAAACAGTGATAGGATTCTAACCATGTACAGGAGCAGGGCCCGTGGATGTCAGTGGGAAGGTCTTTTTAGAGTTGGATACCTTGAGGAAGTGAAGTAGAGGCTGTTTGGGACAACCCCACAAAAGCAGAGAGATATCTGGCACTTGTGGACGTGGAAAGGAGAGGAGCTGCTGCAGGAGAAGAAGCTGGAGTGGGGAGTGGGCTCTGCCACTGTGGGGAGTGTGGTGAGGTTTGTTCACCATGGGACAGCAGGCTGGGACCTGTGCAGGGCCATCCTGGTGAGCAATTCCCTCCTGGACTGGAGAAATTGCTCCCTGAACTCTCCACTCACTGCCCTGGTAGGAAAAAGTCACTCAGAGAACTGAGACTCCCACCAGAGCTCTCCAGCTTTGAGAGTGGTGAGACAAATCCAGGCCTTTCTTTAAAGCCTCCCCAGCAATATTTTGGGAGGAATGAGAGAGATGAACCATGGCCTGCTTGCAGCCACCCATGTCCCTGGAACAGCAGTGGCACCTTGTGATGAACAGTCCCTTTCCTTTGGGGAAATCTGGATTTTTATTGTCAGCACTGCTCGCCCTGGTGATGTATGGAAAGTTGCTGTGGGAGAAACCAGCTGAAGACTGCAATGATGAAAAAGAACATTAATATCCTTGATGAACTATTTCTAATGAAGTCAATGAGTAGTGACAGACCTGGTGCTGTAACTCAGCTACTCCTTGATCCCAGACCAGCCACTGCTCCATTGCACTCTGCTGTCCCACATTGCATGGCTTAGGTGTCTCAGGAAAAAAAATCATCATGTTCAGGACATCATCAAGGATGGTAATCAAGGATTACCAAGGATAATCAGGATCCTCAAGGATGTAATCAGGATCCTTTTACTCCTCCACATGAAGAAGGCTGGCAAAGTGTGGAGCCCACAGTGATGGAACATTTTTGGCCGTGTTTCAGTCCTTTTCCCAAGCTGGCAGGGAGGCTTGTGAATGCCTGTGAGTCCCACACTAGGCTTGTTTAACCTGGACTCCTCAGGGAATCTGGGCTCTCCCTACTCAGCTGTTTCCCATCCCTCATGCTGTGGATGGGCTGCAGCTCCAGTTTCTGCAGCTCACTCTGCCACCGAGGATAAAGTGAAAGCAAAGCTGGCCCTGGGCTGCTGTTTGCAAACAGAGATGAAGACAAACAGATGAGTTCAAGCTGCTGGAAGGAAAACAACCCTGTCAGCTCTTCTGCTTAATGGTGGGAACCTGGAACTGTAAACAAAACCCTGGGCAGGTCCTGCTCATTCCCACCGGCCCTTTGAGTCCACTGGTGTTTTTCAATCTTTACCTCCTAGAACCAATCAATTTTGGGCCAGCCTGTAACTTTTTACTGATGTTGTGGCTGTTTCAGTTAAAGACAACCAGGTGCTGCATCCTTCCCCCCCACCCAGTGCTGGGACCTCTCCTGTGCCTGTTCTCTCAGACAAGGAGGCATCCCCAGATGATTTTTCATCCCCAGGTCTGCAAAAGTCCTGGCACTGTAGGTGTACACTCTGATGGGCACAGCCAAGGAAGATGCACAGGGATGTTTTACCATCCTCCTGCTTCATCACTGAGTTCCCAGCACCTTTTGAGACCATCCACTCTTTTTTAAAGCTCAGAGAAAGATAACACTGCTCCAAAACCTTGTGAGGTTTGTGAGCAGAGAGCAGGAGGGCAAGGAGGTGAGAGCCTGTCAAGGCACACACTTCTCAAGCCCCATCAGCACCTCCCCAGCAGCACTTTTCCCTGTGTGTCAAGTCAGACAAGCGAGTGCAGTATCTCAATCTCAATTCTTTTTTCTCTTTTTCTTTCTTTTTTTTTTTTTTTATGCCTGACAGTCTCTTAATTAGCATGAGATTTCACAAAATCCACCAAGGCAGCCATCCATCTGTTTTTCTGACTTTCAGTAACAATATTTATCATTGCAGAAGTGTCAAAACAATAAAATCAGAAGACATTTATGCAAAGGGTTCCTAACTACTTTAAAAAAGGCCCAAACCTTGAAAGCCTCCTGCAGTATACAGCTGGGAATTGTCTGCAGACACAAAGCTGAGAGTAATTCCTTCTGTACCTGCATAAATACTTTAAACAAGCTGTCAAAGAACCTTCCAAGGGAGGTGCAAGGATGGCTCTTTACCAACTTTATTCCAAGAGGCAAGACAAGGGAAAAAAGGAATCTCACACCCTGATGCCTTTCAGTTTCACCCCCCCAAAATACTATTTTTTGTGAGTACTTTTCACATTTCAAAAGAGTGCTATATAAATTGGTTCATGCCAGTGACAATTCTTAAGAAATTTAACCTGATCTGCCATGCAGTAAGAAGGGGGAATTAGAAAAAAAAAATCTCCTTATTTAACTCTAAGGTATTTAAGCCAATATATAAATGAGAATTAATAAATCTGCATTTCCTATTGTCAGCACTAGTTGATTACAGCACTGTGGAGCCCTATCAAGGGGTGCATACGGCACACTAAGTTCTGTAGTGTATTTAAATTATCCATAATAAATTTACCTAACAAATTTGAGTGTAGCTGCATTTTCCCCTTGTCAAGAGTTTCTCTGCGTGGGAGCACTCAGAGTTACACCCTGGCTTAGCAGATCCATGTGCAGAGGGAGAGGATGAGCCCCTGTAACCCTGGTTCTGATGGCTTTTTGCAGGGAAAGTGGCTTTTGTTCAGCTGAGTGATACCTTCAGCTTGATCCCTGGTTGAGCACTGTTCCTCCTCTATCTATCTCTGGCAAGGTGAGGTTTTAAAGCCATTTTGTGCTCACAGCACAAATTTCTATGGTTTTTCTCCCCCTGCAGCTCTTGCATGCTTGGTTTTGAAGGGTTTCCAGGGGCCAACAGCATAAAGGAGCAGGATTCTGGAGTGAGGTGCCCACCATGGGTTGGTACCACTGCCCAGTCTGGGTTTGTGCAAGAGCATCCCACTGCAGGGCAGCAAAGGAGATCTGCTCCTGGAGGAACTTCCCAGACAGCTGCTCCAGAATAAGTCAGTGCTTTCTTCCTCAAGCCAGGGGTGGGGAGCCGGGCTGAGCTCCATGCTGATTGCAGGCATCTGTCTTCTCCTGACAGCTCTGCCTGTTAGTGCAAAGAGTCTGCTGTTTAATTTACCTGACTTGTTAACAGCTCCCTGTTTTGAAGTTGTAGGAAGTAGCTGATTTCACGTTTACAGTTGAAGCATTGAATTCCCATCGGGTGGCTAAAATTCACAAATAATCTGGTAATTTGTCTGCTGTCTTGGGAGCCCGTGGGGATGCTTCTCAGTGTATATCACAGTGTATATCACCATGTTTTGGTGAAAAGATTGATGAGCAAAAAGGAGCGTGGAACTGGCTGGCCATGTGCCAGGAGGAGCTATCAAAACTGAAAGGCTTAAGAAAATCCCTGCCAAAGAAAGCAGGGATGGGAGTTTTGCACAGCCTCCCCTTGCAGAGGGGTTGCAGAGGAGGGTGGTGGGGAGCTCACAGCTTTGGGGATGGTCTGCTTGCAGGGAAGAACATCCCACTGCTGCTGGTGGTGACCAGAGGGAACCAGAACACAGAGATGGGTTGAGTGGGTTTGTCTTGGCATATTGCAGCCTTGGCCCCTCAAAATGTCTTGAGTATCAGCTCAGTCCATACAACATGGGGGCAAGTGAGAGCCAGAGCAGAGCTGAGCTCAGCTCTCCATGGTGCACATCTCAGAGGGGAAATTTGCTCTCAGGAGCACTACTGCAGGCAGGTATCACACCCAATAGCTGAAAGTAGAACAACAAGTCTTTAGAGTTTCTTATCATTAATCACTCATCTGCATCATTCTACAGATCAGTAACTGGCAGCCCCAGAAACTGAAGGAGAGGAAAACACCATGAGTGAGTAGCCTGGGGCATCCCAAGACTGCATGAAGGTGGATTTTGGCAATGAAACTCTGCCTGGTCACGCTCAAAATCCCTGACATGACCCACAGAGGATCCTGCAGGGACCCCTGGGAAGGGACAGATCCTCTGCTGCACCCAAGTCCCTTCCCCAGCTGCTAAAGCAAGTGGGGAGTGAGCAACCTCCAAGCTCAGGCTCTGACTCTGTGCATCTTCTCCTGGAGTACAGACCACTGTGTTCCTGCTCTAAGGAAAATGCTGCAGCTCCCCCAGAAATCAGGCATGCTGGATTTGTAAATGACTTTGGAGCTAGGGAAGGCAGGCTGCAGACATCCCAGCAGAGCAGCAGGTAATCAGTAGGTTGTCCTCTACAGGGAAAGTGTTAAATCCTTCTTGGAGTGCTGACAAAAAGAGTTACAGCCCATATGTTTATTGCCAGAAAAATAATAAAAAGAGTATTGGTTTAACCAAGTCTAACAGCCATCAGAAGGTTTAGACATGTGCTCTTGCCTGGAGAGTTGGTGTGCAGGGCCAGGAGGAATATTTCACCCCAACCTTGCCATCAAGGGATCAAAGCCAAGCTAACAGCAGCCACCAGCCCAAACTCCCACCAGAAGGAGAATGTGGTGGCAAAATTGAACATAAGGAAATCCCTCCTGCAAACCCTGATGGCCTGTGAGGTCTGTCCCAAGAGGCAGCTGTCCCTGCCTTCCTCCCACAGTGCTCCTGCTGCATCTCCATCCCTGCTGAGGGCAAGTCTCTGCACTGGGAGCCCACAGCTGTGGGGCTGGGGATGGTGCAGGGTTTGCTGCCATGGCTGCCCAACCCTGCTGCCCTCTGGCAACTCCAGCCTCACTTTGTTAGGTTCTCCTGGCATTTTTGGGGCACTGGTTGGGGTTGGGTGCAAATGAGCAGAAAATTTTTCTAGTTGAGATGGACTTCATTTCCAGTGAAGTCTGAATGTGAAGAGATGGGAAGACCCATTTTAAACTGGAGATTATTAGATTTAAGTGACCTCTCCAACAGAAAAAACCAGAAAGGACATAGTTGAAAAGCCAATGAGTGCTTGAAATCAGAGCTGAGGGGAGCAAAACAAAACTGAGCAGGGGCCCAGGCAGTGCTGCTTAGCTAGGCTGGAGGCACAGGGCAGCCAGTGCTGGGGGTTTTGGCTGCTCTCTGTTCTCGTTTGCATTAACTAATGCTGCTTGGCATCATGTAATGCGTTATTGTTTTTATTGTTCTTGTTGTAAATACACCTAGAGGCATCTTATAAATAGAATTAATTATAGTTGTTTAATTCATTAGTTAAGTACACAGCACATTCTGCTCGCTGGAGAGGCTTGGATGGCTGCAGTCAGGGCATGCCTGTACAAATCTATGTGTGGTCACGTTCACTGTGCCTGGGCCTGTGGCACCAGCTCTCCAGACCCTCTGGTCTCACGTTTCCAGCTTCACTCCCTCTACTGCCCTTTCTCTCAAAAGCTCATGTCAAAATTAGGTAGTTGCAAGGAGAGTTTGGGAAGATTGGTCTACAAGAGGGGAGCACAACGGGAGGAGAAGGGCAGAAAATTTTGGGGAAAAGCACTTGAAACCTTCTCAGGGTTGTGGGTAGGACAGTCACTCCATCCTGGGATAAGTCTGGAGGTGGGAAGCCAAGGATGCTCCTGAACAGGGTGGTGGTGGTGGGTAGGCTGTGTCACACTGTCCTGGCTCCATCTGAACCCAGCAAGGACACTTTGGGAAGGGAAATGCTCTATGCCAGGGCAACTGGAGGAGGAATGCAGGTGTTGGGACTGTTTTCTGAGAGAAAGGAATTCATTTGGCTTCTCACAGGGAAAGGAGACAACAAAGTGCATAAGGCGACCCACACCTGATGTCTGGCAGCTCATATTTTTGAGCAGACAACTGCAGGACAGAGAACGTGTGAGGATGAGAATACGTCCCCTTCCATCCCAGCAACCATGTGAAAATAGCCTTTTCAGGAAAGAGAGGAGTTTCCCAGTGTAGGGGCAACGCAGGCAGTGTTTCAGTGAAGATATTCACATCAGCCTCTGTCCTGCCTCTCCTCCAGCCCAGGACTGGGGCAAACCCAGCCCTTGGGAAGCACTGCAGAGAGAGAAGGGGCTTTAAACCCGGCCATGTTCTGCTTTGTGACTTTTGCTGTTCAAACTGGCAGTGATAAGAACCAGCTCCACAATCCTCCTGCACCATGGAGAATTTCATCCTCCCCTTCACCTATGGTGGCTCACAGCAGTTTTATGAGCTCCCCCTGCCCAGGCTGACCCAGCTCAGAGCTGCCTCTCTCGTAGGAGCAGAGCTGTTTTTCTCCAAACCACAACACAACTGAAAAAACACAGCGGGTCAATACATCACAGAGCACACACTTGAAAGGGAACAGGCATAAAATTCATGTCATCGATGCAGGGCAAACCTTGCTCCCCTTCCCCTGATGCTCTGGACATTCCCAGGGTTGGGAGTGTCCTTTCTTGGCCTGAGGATGGTAATGAGAGCTCAGACACTTGCTAAAGCTTGGAGAGAGGTGAAGAAAAACCCCATGCAGAGCAATGGTTATGACCACTGGACTCAGGAGAAGTCATATCTGGTGTTGGCTCTGATTCTGCAAGTGATGTCCCCATGGGCTGCATCATCCCCATCCTTCCCTCAGAGGCAGAGACATTGGCACTGGACATAAAGCCCACGTCAGGACTTGAGCACCTCACAAAGAGGCAGAGAGAAGTTTCTCTCTCTGACAAAACAGCAGGGTGGTAACAATTTAAATTCAATCAGAGAGGAGTTCTAATCCCTTTTTTAGTCACCAGACCTTGCTCTGCATTAACCTCATCTGGAGGGAGCAGCGATGCCAAGGACCTGGGTCACATAACTCAGGCATGTCCTGGACAAGAGCAGTGGTTTAAAACATCCCAGAACATCCCAAAACATCCCCCCTCCTCCCCACCTTGAGGCCATCACAAGCATCTTTGAAAGGTGTTGCTGCATCCCTTTGCATGAACTGCCCCTCACTACTGCAGGATTGGGAGGCACTCCCAACAAGATGGAAAAAAATAATAATCAAAGGAAAAGCCAGTGAAGCCCCATGCGATAATAAAGGCTGACTCTAACTAACAGTTGTTATTCAGACATTGTTAATGACATTATAAGCACTGCCATGTGCTAGGCAAGCTGTGACACGCGCCCCGGTGGACATATGGATAATCAGATCACATGCCTGCTTCAATCAAAGCCATAAGTACCAACTTGATCAGAATCAGAAGCACAAGCCCAAGCTAACAGGAGCTGGGGAAGTGCTTTGGGGAAACATGTTCTTACAGATAAGAAAACAAATAAAAAAGGGGGATCTTAACTGTGATGCTGGAGTGTCCTTGCTGTGCATGAGACAGCCCAGGCCAAGAGAGCTCAGCACCTCCAGGACAGAGCCTGGCCCTGGGCTCCCACAGTGAGGGGATCCAGCTCCAGGGCCTCACAGCCACCACAAGAGATGAACACACCCAGAATCAACTGCAGTGGGAGTTTTCCTCTCTGCTGGCACTCCAGATTGTTGCCCTAGCTTGGGAGGAAGACTCTTGCCAGAGCTGCTAAGGATGGAGGTGGTTGAGATGCTTTACCTCGATTCACCTCCTCCATGCAGCCAATTGCACACTGCAGTGTGGTGCAGAGATACAGCTCCCTCCAGCACACACCTGAGCACTGCCAGTCAAGTCCCAGGCAGCTCACTGTCATTAGAAACACTGAACATAATCACCAAATTTAATGCCTTTATCATTGCTCGATGGATCAGTGAACAGAGGAGCTAAAAGAAAGACAATTAGAAGCGTCAGTCTACGCTAATTTTTTTTCCATTGCCTTGCTTTTGTCTAAAGAGTTATTCATTTCCTAATTGTAAAATGTAATTTTGTTTGGGGGCTTTTGTTGTATTTGTTTTGTCGTGTGGCTAATGCAGTTATTTGCTGCACACAGCTCCTTTTCTCCTGTTCAGCCCGTTTAATGGAATTCTTTGGCAGCTTTGACTTAAAATCATTTTGGTTTAGTGACCAGGCCTTTTCTGGAAGGGGAAATCAGATTGTTTCCTGGATTTCTGAGTCATATTTTGCTCAGCAAGATTCACTTCTTTAGACCCATGTTTTCATGAAGGTTTTTAATCTGGACATTTTGGTTCCAGTGGAGACAAATCTCAGCAAGAAACAACATTGTCCTCCCATCCTGTGAGGGGCCCACACCAAAACCCTCTTGCCACTCTTTAGGAGAAAATCCCAAGGAGTAACTCTTCTGTGTGCTGAACACACATTCCCACTAATGGCTGCAAAATCTTGGACCATCCCTCCCAGACTTTTCCTTCCCACAGAGGATGCCCACGAAGGAGAGCCACTGCCACCTCAGCCCTGCTGAGGCTCTTGGCAATGGCTGTTCCCCAGGCAGACCCACAGGATCTGTTTTTGTTATGTCATAAACCACACCTGAAAGTTGTTTTTTCCACTCTAAGTGTTTAACTGGAAGGCCTCCTACAGCTCCAGAGCCCTGCTGAGCTGGATGGCAATGCAGGGAGTGAGTAAATTGCCCTTTTAGCACGTTTCCTCTGGCAAGAGGATTTTCAGTCCCAGCCCTCCCTCCATGTGAAATCCAGAACGAAGGAAAACTGATTTAAAACCAATCACTAACACTTACACACAGCCCCTTATTCGAGCATCCCTCCCCAGCCAAGCTTCATCTTGGACTATTGAATCAATCCTGTCTCCAGTGCTGCTTTCCTAAGTAACAAACCAAATCAGATGATGGCACGGTCTCCTCTAATTGACTGAGCTGCACAAGTGTAGCCATGTCGCAGGATGTGGGACACAAAGTATGTGAAGATATTGATAAACTCCAGGCTGAGGGAGGGAGGAAGCAGGATTGGACCCAGGCATCGAGGTCCAGAACTCACAAGGCTGAGGATCTCAACAGAACTGTAGTTTGTCAGGAGCACAAAAGTTGAGGCATGTGGAAGTTGGGTGTTTGTCCTACATGACAAGATCAAGTCAGGTTTGTGGAGAGGTGATCCACCAGAGTGTGATCTGACAAATGTGGATTTGAAACACATACAGGACAGGTCTTGCATTTTGGACACATCCATTTCACTGAAAACTTTGGGATTCATCTGGTTTTAGGTTTTTTTCACCACAAAGCCACAGTTTCCATGATTTTCTGCTGAATGAAATTTCCAACCCAATTCTGTTTGGTTCAGTGAAAGCCCCTTCATCCTCCATTTGTCTCCCTTTGGGTGCACACCCATTTCTTCCCAGGGCTTGCATTCCACATCCCTACAGTAATTTTGTTTCCAAGGTGGACAAAGCAGAGACATTTCCACACCAGGCTTATCCCAGGCTCCAGTGATGTGGTCACTGGGGCATCCCTCTCACCCCTTTGCTCCCCACCACTCGTGCAAGTGACATGGAGATCATGGTAATTTTCCTGGTCACCTCGGGCAGATGAGACAGCTGACAGCTGACATATGGAACAGGACATTCCAGCAGCAAGTGCCAGTGGTCTCTCCCACTCTGCCATGGAAATCATGGTTCAAAGCAGATTTACCCCGCAGGGCTGAGGAAAGGGCTTTAACCCTTGTGGGGTTGTGCTCTTCAGAAGCAAAGAGATACTTCATTTATCTGCTAGGAGTGGTACTTAATGCCCTTAAGATGCAATGCCAGGGGCCTAGGTGTCTTCCAAGGGACAAAATACTCCCTTGTTTGGTCCTTCATAAACTTTTCCCTTCCTGCAGCATTCTGCATCTCTGCCAGGTCTTGCCCCACGGCTCCAACTTGGATGGAGCTCATCTCAACAATGCCCTGGCCAAGAAAAATCCCAACTCCACCAGGAACCACAATCTTCAAACCACGCCTGGCTCCTTGAAGCCCTCCAGAACCAAGCCCTGCTGCCCACGTGGGCTCCTGCCTGCTCAGCCCAGCAGCCCTGCAGGGGCACTGGGGGGATTCTCAGCTCTGCCAGGCACTGCTGGAGAAGTGAAATCATCAACTCGTGTGGCTGGGCTGGGAACAGGTGTGTGAAAATCAGCACCCAGGCACCCGCTCGAACAACGTTGTTTTTTCCTTGCGTGCCATAAATCAGAGTGCTAATCTTTCACTGTCCGGCGAGATCTCTCACTGGGAGGGTGATAAATTGCCCTCCAGCCCCTGACAGCTGCTGGGAAATCACTCACAGCCCGAGACAAACCTCTAAATCTGACATTATAGAGTGTTGAAAGGAAGAATGTCTGTTTTTATAACCTACCTCAGTTATAATAAATATTTAAAATCCACATTAACATCCTCTTATAGTTACAATCTGCCCTCTATGGAACAGTGTCCAACTTAGATTTAATTAGCAACTGAACCTTTGCAGTCCAAGCTCCTATTTAGGCTGAAGATCCAAATCTCCAGTGAAATGCTTCTGTTTTCTTAAACTACCTGCACTGTAATAAATATTCGCCATGTCGCCAGGCAACTCTGCTGGAGACAGTGCTCTTTTTGTCTTCTCAAAGGCTAACATTTAATTTAAATGATAGGGTCTTTCCAGACTCCAGGGGGAATTTGTTTCCTGCTCTCCATAAACTTTGCCATACTTCACTTCCAAGGCACCAGGAGAACACAGGAATGGAAACACCTTGATGCAGGTAAGCGACAGGAGTGATGACAATAAAATCTGCCCATAAATGCTCTGGCTTTTGGTCATAGACACGTGCTAGAAACACAGAGACCTCCCCCTTCTATAAAACTGTGGAGAATTTGTGATCTGTATTCCAAACTCCTGCAGCTGGCTTCTCTTGGAGAGAGGGAACTAAAAATACCAGACCAGAAGTTTTTACATGTTCACTCTTTTTTCCCCATCTGCTTTTGCAGGTTTCCTTGTTTCCTCATTTACTATTTTATGCCAGTTGTTTTCCAGAAGGGAGTGTTCAAACTCACTTCTCCCCTGTCTCCTGATGATTGTTTCACCAAGGCCTTTATCAAAAATATCACAGGAATGAACACAGGCAGAAGTGTTAAAAAAACCCAAAGTTTCCTGCATGTCCCTTAACTAAAAATCCTACACCTGTCCATTTTGAATTGTAGTGGTTTCTTCCCTGCCCTGCCTATTTGCTGCTGCCCTATGACTGTGTCAGCCTATGGCAGGGAGAGGAGGAGTGTTAGATCCAGAAATCAGCCTGACCCACATGCCTACATCCCCTTGGCTCCAGAGATTCCCTGGAGCTGCTCCACCAGCCCATCAGGATTCCCTCTCTGGGCTGACTCACAGCAGCCGTGGCTGCAGCTCCAGGGCTAAGGCTGGCAGGGACGTTTGCTAAAAACCCTGGAGGTGTCAACCACCCTGCCAGCACCCTGCTTGGGGGTTGTGGTTAGCAGGAGAGGGTCAGGAAGCTGCAGGCAGGACAGGGCAGCAGCACAGCTGTGGTGTGTGCACATGCTTCCCCTCAGTTTGATATCTGGGTGCCCTGTGTCCATCCCAGTTGCTGCTGGGATCAATAGCAGGGTATCAATCAAGGCATCCCACAGGGAACCCTCTGCTCACGCAGAAATAAACAGACATTTTCCCTCAGCATGTCACAGAAAGCTTCAGACATCTCCTGGCATTGTCTGAACTGAGGGTGAAAGGGACACAGCACCTTCAGCTGCACTACTGGAGAGCAGGTTATGGGAATTGGAGTGTATATTTATTATGTGCATTGGATATAAACATACATGCAGGCACAGCCTGGCCCGTGTTAAATAGACAGACATGGGCTTGTTTCATTTCTGACTCTCCAAATGATGGCAGACACACAAAAGGGCATCCTCTAAGCTCTGGTATTTTGCTTCCTGCATATGTCCTGCACCAGCAGCTTAATCTAGATGCCTCCAGTGAAGGCAATTTTTGTGAAAGAAAAACCATTAGCATTCTGGTGGCACTTGCATGGTTTGGTGGCCTGATTGGGAGATTCTTATCTCTGCTCTTGAAACGAGCATCAAGTTTCCCGTTTCATTTCCAGTTTGTTTCTGGCTGTATCAATGTTTAGCCATCACTGAGTCACTGCTGTCCTGCCAGCCTCCAAGGATGGCAGGAGATGAAAGTGTAGCTGATCAGCTCTCACCTGCCATCCAAAGCAAAAGCAGAGCCAGCTTCAAACATCTCCTCATCCCAAACCACTCCTACTCTGGTATTTGTTTGCATGAGCTGCCTGCTGTGAATCTTGCTTGGGTTTGTAGAGATACCATCACCCCCCTTGGGAAACAGCCAATGCATTTTACCAGGAAACCTGCTGTTTTACAAAGGGTTTACAACCAGTGGCTCCTTCCTCTGAGAAAAGTTACATTCTCGGGCATTTGAGGTTTGTTTTTTGATTATGCGGGAAGTGGTGTGAATGGAAGTCACAGAGTCCTCATGGGACAGGGGTAACATGAATCCCCAGCAGCTTTCTTAACCTTTGCTTTTGCAGATGTTTTTAGCTTTTTGCACAAGGAGCTCCCAGGAAGTGTCAGATGCAGAGCACATGGGAATAAAGATGCTGAGATGCCCACAACTCTCTCAATGTCTACACTGTGCTGGGATGGCAAAGGCATTAGGAAGGTCTGCCTGCTCTGTCCATCCAAAGGACCACAGAAGGATGTTTAGCACTTCTGGGATGAGCAGAGAAAAAGGTCTGAAAGAATCTGCTCTCTTGCTATAGTAGAAGAGAAGGGTTTCCCAGCTCTTCCTAGACACCAAACTACCATTTCATGCAAAACTGGTGTCTGAGGAGATACACCTCAGGATAATCCCAGTCTTCCCTGGGATTGCCAGCAAGGAAGAAGAAAGCTGGAGGGTCCCACAGCAGCAGCACAGTGTGGTGTGTAGATCTTCATCACAGTGTGTGGATGGGAAAACAGACACCTCCTGGAGAGTGTGAGGAAGGCTGAAGGACCACATCCAGGCAGCCTCAGGTCCAATTCAGCTGCTGTGCTGAGCATTTGTCATGCCCAGCTCAGAGATGCCAAGAAGGGCTATCATTGTCCACTGAGGAGGGGTGAGTTTTTAAGTGGAGTTCAAGTCCTTAGGCCATGTTTAAATTTCTTTAGGATGACAGATGTGGACAGTCAGACTCCTAAAAGAATTAAGTTCTACAACCTCCTCTCTACCTTCTTGCTCACCCTTCTGCTCCTGCAGTAGGTATTATGCAGAAAGATGGACTAGATCAACTCATGGTCTTTTGTAGCCTCAGCCATCACCTGTAGAAGCTCAGGGAGGAACTGAGAAAACAAACAGAAGGAAGATCAGCTTTCCTGGCAGAAGCACTGCTCCTGATTCCTAAGAGCCAATGCACTGGTCAGTCTGAAACCAGAGCCAGCTCAAAATAAGGTTGGCCCCCAAGGAGGAATGTGCTCAGGAAGCTGAAGCCAAAACACCAGGTGACAATGGGCGAGCAGGTGACAAAAGCAGGCAGAGATGAGGTGTGGCTTTCCAACTCCTGCAAGCTGCTTGCCAGCTCTAAAAGCCTCTCCTGGACAGTCTGTGCTGGCTCATTGTGAACACTGGTGCTCAGTTCCTTTATATGCAGCGACTCCCCAGGGAACGCTGCCCGCCAGCAGGACGGAGCTGTGCACCCTCATCAATCAACGTCACGCTTCGGGAGAAACGCTGAGTTCATTCTCATGTGTCTCCTCAGACCTCTGGGGACTGGCTTGTCTCTAGCTGAGGCTGGTAGTCACCTGGAACAGTTTTCCAGCCCCCCCCCTAAGCAGCAGGAGTGTCCATTAACTACCACGGATCGGTGGGGATGGTTTGTAAACTCCGGATACATACGGAGGGGCCCGGGCGCTTATTGGCTGGTGCTTTCCGCTCTCAGAAATGGGTCATTTAAACAGAAAACTGTAAAGTGTTCATGCCTCTGAATGCAGAGAAACTATCAAAACAAGCTCCCGTCTCTGTGCCACAGACACGGCATTCAAACAGAGGCTCAGGGCATGTTCTACGGGAACGATCCAAGTGCTCCCAGCAGATTCCTTCCCTTTTTCTGATGCCTTAGACAATAAACATTTCAACTCTCTGGCGCGAGAGCAGACCTACCCCAATTACCAGGACAGCTTGTTTTGTTTGGAGTAATAGTTAAGGGTCCAATCCTGCATCCCTGGAGCCAGTGAGAAAACTCTCCTTGCTCCCAGTGGGCCTGAATCCAAGAGAGCCCCACGGTACATTAGAGATTCCGCTGTTACCGGGAGGGTATTTTTGTCTTTGCTTATGGAAACAAAACCAGCTCAGGCAAGTTCTGCCATGGCTCCACCTCCACAAGGGTGGAGACATCGTGGCTTCCCAATGAGAGGCGAGGCAGAAGCTGGCATCACCAAACTGTGCTGCTATAGGCCCATCTGTGACAGCAGGCCACCAGGGCTTCACCATGTCCTACAGCTGAGTGACCTTTTGTCCATGTCCCTTGGACATCTGCAAGCCAGAGTGCAGCACCATAGTCCCTAAGGCCTTGGAAATCTCAGCTCTGCAGGGACACATCTCAAGAAGCTGGAGAGGGGAGGAGTCAGAAAGAAACTGGAAACCTTTAAGGCTTGACAATTAATGACCAACCAGAAGAAAAAAAAGATAGTAAATTTAGTAAATGAGATCTGAGTACAAACGGCCAGTCAGTAATTGTTACATTCAATGTGGGCATTATACAAAGTTGGGGTGTTTATCCCCCTGTCTAAAGGGATGTACAGCTGGGAAGTTCAGTGACGTGGAGAAGTGAGCTCCGGGAAGGGAGATTGTGGAGAGACTTGAAAGAGGAGACAGGAGTCCAGAAATGAAACAAGTCTTGGTGAATGATTATCCAGCTCTCCTGGGGGATGTGTTAATAGAGAAGATAGTTTTGAAGGGCCACAGTGCCAGAGTGAAAAAGTCTTGGAGGGCTTGGAAAGAGGAAATAGGCAGCTACAGCTGCCCTGAACCCAGATATGTCATTTCAGCAGGTAGAGTGAGAGCTCTTCTGTGAATAACCTCCAGGTCACTCAAACTCCAGGGCTAAGCAAACCCCATCTCTGCCTTGTCTGAGGGCTCCAGTGAAGCCCATCAGTTCACTCATTTACCTTGTTAAGTGCCACCTGTGCATTATCAGCTGCGTGTCACATCCAGTTATTCCTCCCAGCTCCATCACCAAGCTCAGCAAAGGTGTGTCTCCATCTGAATATTCACGAGTGAGATGGAGTCCATCTGCCCACACTACCAATATGTAGCTTATCAAGGTGTCTTCTGTAGTATCTCATGTTCATGAGGCTGATTTTTATCTTCTGAAATTTTTGGAATTAGCCCCAAGCAATCCAATCCACCTTGTTATGGTCTCCAGAAGTTAGGATCAAGATAAACAGTATCAAAAGAGAGTAGACAGCTCTATGCTGTCAGAGTTTCTCAGTGCAGAGAGACTTCAGGATTTTCCTCCTGTCCTTTCAGCTCTTAGAATATCCCAAAACTACACAAAAAGTACCTCTGGCAAGATCCCATCTAGCCAGAAAGATAACATGGTGGTTGTGATGTGGAAATAAACTATCACTGAGAATCTCTCTGATCCTTCTCTGGTTTTGGAATTGCACCTGGATAGACAAATGAATGTAATGAAGACATGACACATCTAAAAGTTGACAGATATTTCCCAAACTTGTTAAAAAGAGTATGGCTGGTGGCTTGTTGAGACTACAAGCAGGATGTCACTACCATGGGGCTCACCCTGCATCAGGCAAGAGCAACCATGCAGCCTTCAAATTCTTCAAAATCTGTCTCTGAAAATGGAAGGGGCAAGCATATTTTAAAAGGGAAACATTTATAGCAAAACCATTTTAAAAATAAGAAAGTTATTTCAACATTTTCCCAATGTTTTCAACATTTTTCCAGGAAAGAACTATTTTTCAAAAATTTCCCTGGAGAAAGCCTGGAGTGTTTCTGAGTACCCTCCAACAACATTCTTTCCATCATTTCTTGGAAAATACATGTCTTCAGAGGTTTAGGAAGCAGGACCTTCAGTGCTGAGCAGGGAAGAAGTGGGGAGCACAATGTGGAACCCTCTGGGCCTTACCTGAAGGAAACCACGTTGCTTCACTTTCTCACATGAGCTTTGGGTTTAACATAAATCTCCTTTGTAGCAGAGGCCTGAGCAAAAGCCAGATGTGGGATTTAATCTGTGCATGGCCTCGACCCTGTGACCCTTGGCAAGATGCTGAGCTGGAGACCAGCATTGCCCCTAAATATCTAAAGGCATGAAACCATGATGTGCTGAACTGGCATAAACCCTATTGCACCCACCCTCTGGGGCCGTTTCTGCTTATTCTCCACTGAAAAGCAATTCTCCCAGGGGTCTGGCTTGCAGCTTGCTGCTGCCTCCTTTCACTACACGTGTTTTTGCATGGGGCAGGAGCTGCTGGGTGCTTGGGCTGGAGTATCCTCCCTGGCACCTCTTTCCCAGCACCGTGCCAGATGACGGCGTGTTGATGAGTTCTGGCTCTGCAGCCTGCGCGGTCACAGGCAAGCAGGAAAGGGGCAGGGAATGATGGCTTGGACATGTCCTGAAACCCACTGCCTACCTGGGCAGGGCACACCCAATGGCTCCACACTTTTCCATGCTGCTGGCACTGCCAAAGCCAAGGGGTCCGATGGCTGCACTCCCCTGTGTGTGCTGTCAGTCTTTCTGTCCGCCCAGATCCGTCTGCCTTTGTGCACCTTCTCTTGCAAGCAGCAATTTCTGACAGCTAATATTTCACAGAAACCGGAGCCAGCTCTCTCCCTCCCTCCTTTTTTTCCCCTCTCTCTCTCTTCTGTTTATGAAGCTGAGGGTAAGTGTTTAATTAGTTGCCTAATTGCCTGGGTAATTGGTAGACATACTCAGCTCTCCAAGTAATCAGTCTGAACAGGCCTTGAAAATATCTGGCCCAATATTCATTAGTGCAGTTAAATCGTTAAACAGTTACTGTGTTTGGTTCCCGACAAAGCCTCGCCAAGGGCTGTGCTGGCTGAGGGGCCGCTCTCCCGGCGTGGGGACACACCGGGGACACCCCGATTCCAGGAAAAGCTGCTCCAGCCACGCCTGCTGCCAGAGGGAAAACCCCAATAAGTGCAACGGGCAAAGCAGGAGATCTGTCCCCTGTGCAGGGGACACTGGCAATGGGAAAGGCGCCTCCTTTTCTCTCTGCCTGACCTCTTGCTCCAGCCTCCCTTTCCCGTGCTGTTGGCTCCAGTTCCCTCTGCGTGTGGGCAGCTGCCCCGCTCCCTCCCTTGGCCGCCGCAGGTTTGGAAGCCGGTTTTGCCATTAGCCCGAGCATCGGTGTGGATATTGTCTCAGCGGGCTGCCCTGGCCAGAGGAACTCATGAAAAGGGCCCTGGCCAGTTGTGCTCTGGCTCAGCACAAAGTCACCTTTCTGCCCAAGTGCTGCCAACCTGCTGCCTGCCCGCCCGTCGATCTGTCCATCCCGCCTCCCTCCTGGAGGGTGGGGTTGGCACTGGTGAGGAGCTGAAGCCTCCAAGGTGGTGTCCAAAGGGCTCCCCTTCCTCACAGCTGAGCTTCAGTCAGGGTCTAGCAGCAACTCCAGATCATAGGAAATTGCAAACAGAAATTCCTGCATGACCATCCAAGAGGCCACACTGCGGACAAGAGAAAGGCATCAACGTGTCTGGGTCTGGAGGCAAAAGATTTGAGATGTGAGGAGGAACAAGCTTCCCTTCACCAGCTTGGTCCCTGTAGTGGGTTGATTGGGCTGCACAGAGTCCACAGCAGCTGGGATTAAAAGTAAGCAAGATGCTGTTGTAGCCTGGTGTGGCTGGACAGGAGCTGCTCAGAGTGCTCCCAAACAGCTCCAAAACACATGGAACAGTGAGCCCCAAACACTACGCCCAGCTCAGCAGGTGGTCAGCAGGGATATATGACCTCGCAGTTATTTCTAGCAATGATTCAAGGCAAATGGATGTGTTATGAATTGGACCCTCGTTAAAAGGTTACTTGGCTGAAGATCCTCGTGCAATTAAGTGCAGAGGGGACGGGAGCCAGCGCTGCTTTCCCAGCCGAACCTCTCCAGCCAACACCCCCCTCCTTCCCTTGGTGCTGCCAGAAGTCTGTGTCCAGCAGCTCCACGTGCTTCATTTTCCACTGAGCTGGCTTGTCCCCCTTTTTCCAGTGCTTCTTTGAGTTCACCTGCTTGGGGTCTGAGCCCATGAGCTTATTGCTCCCCACCAACTCCTGACACTCCCCCAAAAAAAACCCCAGTGCAGGACAACTCCGAGAAGGGACTGAGATCCTGGGCAGTGGCAGAGAGGGAGATGACAACATCCAGGCATGTAAATTCCTAATCAGATCTTTCACCTTGGCTTTTGCCAGGGGAGCAGTTGGGTTCCTGGCAGGCAGGACATTGACCTGAGGACGAGGACAGGACGTGCTCCGCCAGGCCCCGGGGCAGCCGGGTGGCCCCGAGCCAGCACGGCCAAGTACCAGCCTCCCTGCACAGAAGGCAAGGCGGGGTTTGGGGCAGGGCAAGAGGGAGATTGGAGGAAAGGTCCAGAAAAGGAAAAGGGAAATAAAAAAGGTAAAGAAGGGAAAATTTGGGCGTGAGGTTTGGCCCAAGGGTGAAAAGGAAATTGGAGATGGTGAGTTAAAAGGGAAAGGATGCTGAAGAGATCAGAGAAGCTTTTTGTTCCTATGCAGGAGATATTGATAACTGGAGGAGAAAAGTTGAGATGGTAATGTAAGGATTTAAGGGAAGGCAAAACACCCTGCTGTGCAGTAAATCCAGGAGATGTGCATGTACAGTGGGTGGCATGAATATTACCTGACCCCAAAGCCCCAGGAAAGCTGGCAGGGAGCACTTTGGTGTGGCTGTACCTGTTGGAGCAGCCAGCCCCCCAGGCAGGAGCCTTGTGCTTCATCTGCATCAGGGACATCTTCCTCCTGTGCCTTTCCTCCTTTGTTTGTGTATCTTCTGGGATTTTCAGGAGAACATCCCATCCCTTTTGGGGATGATGGAAGACAGTTTCTAGAGACTCCTTCTGCTAGGAATGAGGATGAGTGCCTGCCCAAGGGAAGGATTTTGGGCACTGGGGAGCACCAGGCAGGCCCCAATGAGTCTCCTGAGGAAGAGGAAGAGCATGCAGGGGGAGGAATGTCAGAGGCAACTAAGAAATAGGTCTCCATCCATTACTCTGCTGGGCGGTCCTTTTGAGTCACTGGCTGGCTTTGTTCTCACCAACATCTGTAAGAGATTATGGATGCCTTCCTTGCTGAGGACATGGATGGGATCTATAAATACCACGAGCCAGAGGTTGCTGCTTTCAGAGGAGAGCTCTGCCTGGGTGGCCTGGAGGCCAGGCACACACAACAGGCTCGGGAATGCAGGCTGTGTCCCCAGCCAGGCACCCCTGGGCAAGTCTGGAAGGACCAGCACAAGGTGGTGACACCACTGGCAGGGTATTCCCTGGGATGTGCTGATGCAAAGCCAGAGACAGCTGGGAGTGCAGCCAGGCAGTGAGAGCACAGGACTGGGGGATCCTCAGCATCAGTTCCAGTGCAGATACCTGCTCCTCACTTGCCTTGAGAAATTCATATAATTTTGCACTTAAAACTAAACTGACCCCTGCAAAAGGGCAAGGTTTATTCAGCACTTTTAATATTTTTTAAATTTGGCAAGGACCTCAATATCCACCTCCTGTAAAGCTGAGATAATACCTGCCCAGATGCCATGGCACGGGCACTGTTTAAAGAACACAAACAGAGCAGAGCTGTTAATGCTCCATCCTCCCAACTTCCCTGTGTCAACACCACTCCCCTGAGACCAGCCTCTAATTCCTGACTCCACCCCAGGCTCTTGCTCTGAATGTCACGGGACTTGGTTGGCTTTATGCAACTCTAACACTGTCCAGCAGGAACTGAACTCTCCAGTGACTCATTGCTTGAGCATGTCTTTGTTCACTCAGCTTTTCCCTCCAAAAACGGATCCTGATTTTATAAGCTGTTAGAAGCCTGAAGACCCAGCGCTACACTAACATGTTGTTAGCCACAATTATCCCCTTTCTGACAAAGGATTCCTGATTAGGGCTGTTGCATATTCATTGGTAGGCCTCGCCAAGCTTTGCTTTGTTTCTCAAGGTCGAGGATTGCATTTCTTTGGATTCAATTCCCATCCTAGACGTAGATTACAAGGCAGGAGAGGAGGAGGCAGCTGAGGTTGCTGGAAGCGTTGAATCCTCCTGGTATTGCTCAAAACACTCACCAGTCGTGTGCCAGACTTGCCATGTGAACCAGCCAGCCTTCCTGGGCTTGGTTTAGGTGAGCTGGGCACCCTCAAAACTGAGCCTGGCTGCAGGTGTGACGTGCTGAGATCAGAGAGTGGGGAACCCCTAAGGTTCCCAGGGGTAAAGGGTGAGTACTGGGCAGGGTTTTCAACCCAAAACACACTCCCAGCCCTGAAGAATTCATGAGGTGCAGTTCAACGTCCTCCTTGAGGGACCAGTCCCATTGGCTCCCATGGGAGAAGGGGTAAAAAGGGGCACTTAGGCAGGATGGAATATCTCACAGAGGAACTTCAGCTGGTCTCCCCTGATGATTCCAGCACTGAGGAAAAAAAAAAGGGGGGGGGGGGGGGGAAGAAAAGGAAAAAATAATTACTTCTCAGCCTCTAACCTTTCCAGCAAGTGACTTTGTAATAAATAATCCACATGTCTCTCCAGTGCAATCCATCAGCAGGAGTGCCTAATTACTTTAGACTCACTTTGAAAACCCTTCCAGTGACACTTTCAGATAAATAAAAAATTAACATGGAACTAAAGCAGTAACCCAGAGAAAGTTTCTCCACCTCTCTCAGTTCTCTCCTAGTCTGGGCTGATGCCTGGAAGTCTCCATGCCCAGGGATATTTTCTCCTGTTGTGCTGAAAGGTGAGCATGGGTTGCAGTTCACAGGAAATCAGCCATGGAGTGTCCATGGGGACACCCTACTCCAAATGTGCAGATGCTTGGAGAAATACCTGGAGACAGAGTCAGTGCAGCTTCTGTATATGAAGACTCTTTTTCCCTTAATCCTTTCCTCTGGAACTTTCTACTATTTGTTTCTAAGAGTGCATTTTGGAGGCAAGGGAGCTCCAGTTTCCTTCTTGGAGTTGTTCATTGATCCCCTGTCACACTGTCTTCTGCATCTCCCCTTTACTTCTCATTCCCAAGATTATAGCTGTGAGGAAAGGCACCTCTAGGCTTGCCTAAATTCTGGTCGAGATGGCTTTCACCCTTTGTAGCCCCACCCAGCCCACCAAGGCTGAGGGACAACTGCTGTGTGATTTCTGCACTGATTCTGCACCTCATGTCTTTGGCAGCTGAAGGTTGGAGCCTTCCAAGAAGACTTTGTACAATATATTCTTCCTCATTTTCACACCCCACTTCTGCATTCTCTTCTTCCCTTCCCTTCCCTTCCCTTCCCTTCCCTTCCCTTCCCTTCCCTTCCCTT
>JANPWX010000033.1:2391222-2474480 GCA_024734555.1 Trochalopteron elliotii
CACAGGATAAAGGAATCATAGCAATTATGAATTGACAGTGTTACCTGAGGCTCATGAAAAGGTAAGGGGTTTTGCAAAGTCCTTGTTATTGGATAAACATTAAATTAGTAACAACTTCACATCCAATTCAAATTACCTTCTTCCAAGTCTAAGATTGCTCTGTCTTGGTCTCTCCTGGGAAAGAGCACTGTGGGGAAAGAGGGTGGCAGGAGCCAAATCCCATGTGGGGCTCAGATATTTCTCCTAGATGTCCTGGAGGAGGGGATGAGGCAGTCTTTCCATAGAGGATGGCAACAAGGTGACATTCACTGCTCTGATGATGTAGAAAAACACAGTCTGGTAATAGATAAGATGACTGGATGGGTCTTTGTGACTGTCAGAGGAACTGTGGCTTTTCTGGTGCAAAAAATGCCAACAGAAGCATGCTGGTATTTCCTACACCTTGCTTGTGTAAGGGCTCCTCGCAGTATTTTGGTGAAGGAGATTCCCAAACCAGCCCAGTGAGCATGGGAACAACTCTCAGATGTCAACTCCCTCATGAAGTGTTCCTGAGGAAACACAGACCTGGTTCTGCAGGATCCCAGGGATGTTCTGGAGATGTTTGTGTAGAAATCCAGAGGCTGCCACTCAAGGAAAGCAACCTTTGCTGAGCAGAAGTTGGTGCTCTGCAAAGAGACACAGCTCTCTTCTTAACTGATTGTAGTGAGATTGAAAATAAAGCTTTAACTATTTGGAAGGGTGGAACTGATGAACTCTGAAAACACCTAGGGAAGGTGGTATCCAGATACTCTTAGAAAGAGCAACAAGCTTTGCTTTAGAGTGGAAATTTAAATGGAGGATGGCAGGAAATGGGAAAGGGAAGGACAAAGATGGGACCTGAAGTCTGGTGGCCTCAGCCAGGAAAGTCCTGCAGTCCAACATAGACCCACAGAATTCAAACCAACCATATACAACTTAACAGCAATCCCAAATTTGAAGTGTTGCAATGAATCAGAGCCATGCTTGCAGTTTCATATTTTGTGATGTTTAATTTTCAAGCATTTTGTTTTAATTACCAGTTTCCAATCATTTTTATGTTAGCTCTGAGTGCCTTTCCTGCATTTTCTTCTCGATAATTAAAACTTTTTAATAACATTACTTTCAATCAAAGAATTTCAATTTATCTTCTAACTTAGTTCTATCCTAATAAGTTCTTTTCCCCTGGAAATTTCCTAGCATTCAGTAAAGGAAATAAGCATTTCTGAAGAGTCATATTTTTCCTTCTAACAAATTGACAGCTCAGTTGTCTTTGGAAAAAAAAATTGGCAAAGCAAAAAGACACAGAATCCCAAGTATTTGTACACAAGATGGCTCAGATACAAATCTGTTTTACCTTCTCTGTGCTTTAAATAACAAAAGCCACTGACCAGTGTGTGAAACAAGTTGATAAATAAATATGTCCTGTAGGCTTGAGAAAACGCCCTCTCAGTTTTGAAATCTGCTCAAGCACATTTGTGTATCACGCCTGACAGGTGAGAGAATACAACCTACTAGCTGAGAAAACAATGTTGAGCAGAGTGAACAAAGACTTAATTCAACTGCAAGGCCTGCCTGGTTTATAATAAAACAAAACATCCTCGTTACAACAAACCAAAACCAAGTGAAAACACAATTGTTCAGAGTCTCTAAGCCTCAAATGATTCTAAACTTACCCATCTCCTGGGTTTATAAACTGCCAGTTTCCAAACTCTGGAGAGATTAGCAAAGTCTCTCTGAGAGATGCTTGCACCTCATGGATGAAATCACAGAGAAACCTTAGAAACTCAAAAGCAGAGAAGATATAGGAGATAAATATGAATCATGGAGATCTCACTAATATGCTAAGGCACTCGTCGGCATTGTGGACAGTCCATTATACCTGGATCAGCATATTCCTGAGAATATCACATTAACTGAAAACAAACAAAACACTAGCCATGGGCAATCTCAGCTCTCCTTCCTCTGCCCTCGATCTTCTCTCAGATTCTTCCTTCAGGAGATCAAGTGATATATTTCAAGTGTAAAACTATTTTGTTACTGTGACTCAATGGCAAAGAAAAAAAGCTGTGCAGCTTTTCACCAGAAAATGCCTTTTCTACAAAGCCATGGGGTTTGTGAGGAAACCAAGTGTGCTGAACATTTCAATGAAAATTTAGCATAATCCTTCATGCAGGTAAAGTCCAAGTGTATGTTTCAAATTAAGCAATGTTTTTGCTCTTTCTTGGTGCATAAGGACACTAATATGTGCAGGCTATTTATTTCACAGATCTTTTCCAACATCACAGTATTACAGGATATATTATGTTTGCTCCTCTCATGGTCAGTTTTTAAATTTTAGCTTTTTATTCCAGTATTGAAGCTTCCTACAGAAAGTTTGAACTTTCACTACTTTTCATCCTAAATTCATATTGGGAATGGCATTACTGCCATGGAGCTGCACCCTATGTAAGCAGTTCCTGATCCAAGAAGAACCCAACAGCCAACCCTCTGAAACTACAACTGATCTGGGGCAGGAAATTTACAGCCTCTTTAACTTCCTTCCTACAGAATTTCTCTTGGGTCTAAATTAAGACAATTTGACACCTTCAGGTGTTCCCCAGTGTCTAGGCAGCTAACAAGCCAGGATGGAGTGAGGTGCCCTCTGGGTGGAGGCTCCCATCAGCTCTTGGAGGATGGAGGAGCTTCTCTCCCCCCAAAGCACCTCTGTCTCACGTGTTTTTGTTCAGAGAGGGTTTTCCTTGCAGAGTGGCTGGAGCCAGAAGAAGATTTTGCAGGTTTAGAGCTCATACCATAGAAAGAGAATGTATATGCATTATATGATCTGACATATTTTCTGCTGCCCAGCAGACACGATCAGCTGTTTGGTGGAGCACACACTAAGATGAACATGTCAGAGCAGGAAGCAATTAATAACCACATCTGATTACTTAGAGCAACTCTTCCCAAACTCCACTTTGGCTAAGAACTAAGCTCTCTGTGCCTCCCATCTTCCGTTACTGGTGGATACTCAAGTTGACAGTTACTGTTTTTCAGAGGTGGGGTCTGATCCAAAGCCTGACAGAAGATGAGAAGAAGCCTTCAGTGGTCACCACTCAGCTTTGGTTCAGTTCATGGGCACACAGAGGACATGCAGAGATATTCAGATGCACATTCAGGAGCAGCACACCTGGGGATGGCAGCAAGCCCATGCCTTTCCTGCAAGGGCAGCTGGGGAGCTCCTGAAAAACCCATTGTGATCAATGCTGCTGTTTCCCAGTGCAAGATACCCCACTGTCTCCAACCCCATATGCTCTGTACTGCAGCCCCATCTTCCAGCATCCCTCCCATCCCTTGCTCAGGCAGCCACACTGCACAGGTTTGTCTTTAAGTTACCACCCCTTTTTGTTGTTGTTGTTATTAATTTTTTTTTTTCAAAACGGAAAGAAAAAAAAAAATCTCCCCCTTCCCTGTCCCTCCCTGCCATGTTCCCAAGGTGCCAACTAATCTCTGATGCCCAGCTTGTACACAGCCACCTCTAATTGCTCCTGCATTTTCATCTGGTGTAAGTTCAGCCATCGCTACAGCTGCCCCTCCTCCCTCCGGGAATTCACACCTTCATTATCACTCTTTACTGCAGAGCCGTCCGCAGGCTCCCGGCTCCGAACAGCAGCTCCGATAAAAAATGGAGCAGCTTTTCAGTGGTTTCAATTTTAATTACCAGCATCAAGGCAGCTCGCATTCTCACCAGGCTGTTTCGCACTAATTAAAGTGAGGAGGAGTTTATGGAAGGGACACCAACTCCACTCCCTCATCTATTATTTACAGACAGTAATACAAATAATTTCCAATTTAAACAGTCTGAGCTGGCCAGCAAAGAGGAGGGAGAGGTGGGGAGAACGCTAAGCAAGGAGAAACTCAAATAAAGAGCAGCAACTAAAGAGAAGGGGATGGAAAATCAACTCCCAGTGCCCTCTAGTGGGATGATTTCCTGAGGGGTCGCAAGGTTGGAGGTGTGAACACGCCCAGGAGGCCCATGGAGGTGGTAGACATTGGTTTCTCCTTGCCTGGCCTCACCAGTGCCTTCAAGATGTGATCAAGCAGCAGCAAAAGATCATTTTGCACCAGGGTCATTTGCTCCAGCTCTGCAGGGGATTTAGTCCCGTGCTGTTCATCGCTGGTGGTGCTTCATCTTTCCCATGGGCATGACAAGGTGCTGCTGGAAACAGGCTCTGAAAATCCATCCTGGGTGGGCTCTGAGCTGGCAGACACCACCTTGTTGGGTGCCCAGTCCAACCTGAAAGCCCTGGTTCTGGTGGGGTGTGAACAAAGGATGAAGTTGGGCTGTAGATCATGGGTGGGATTTTATGGGAGTCAGGGGAAAATCCCCTTATCCAGAGGATGGGCTGCCCACACGGATGATCAGCTCCATCTGCCAGCAGATAGGGTTTCCCAAAGCCAGGATTGTTTTCCACCTGGTCCCTTTCTCCCTGGATGGGAAATGTTCTCCATCCCTCAGACTGGCTCTGTTCAGCCTGTCACAGCACAGCAAGCCTGGAAGTTTTATGGATTTGGAGGACAAACCCTGATGATGGGCTGGGGCAGAGGTAGGTGGTTCCACACCCATGAAAACACCCTGTAAACAGGGAATGTGGGAGAGATCCCACTGCTCAGTAAATTTTACCACATCAAGGAATGAAAATGCAACATTTTCTCATCCAGGGTGCTTTGTGCTGGTCAGAATGGATGAGGGGAAATATAACCCAGGGCCCTGAAACCATGTCATCTGTGGGTCACATTCAGATTTCATTTAAACCAGTGCTGATCAGGAATAACTCCAATAAGAACAGCGTTACCCTGGATTTACACCAGCCTAAGGCAGATAAGCCTGAAGATCAGTGACTGAAGGAGAAGAAGTTTCAACATAAATGATGTTACTACAGAAAAGTACCTTGATTGAAGCATAGGTGTTGAATGTTAATCACTGTAGGCTTGATCCAGCATCTGCGTAAGTCAAAAGCAATATCCCATTTACTGCAGCATTTCAGGATTAGATCAACAGCAGGTAAAAACTCAGAGACCAAATCATCCTTCTCTTGTACCACTACTAAACTGTGTGAAATGCCTGGGACTTCAGTGAAGGCGTTCCTTATTTATGCCAGGGTGCAAAAAAGAATCAGACCCAATCTTCTGCTTCTTGGGTGTTTCCAGGGAGTAATGATGGCATTTGGAGCAATTTTACCTTGGGATCATCAATTGAAACCTGGGCTAGGCTGAGTACCAGAAAAAGTTGTTACCAAAGGCTAGTTTCTGAAATGAGAAGGGTTCTGGGGTACGATAAAATTTTCCACTGGTACAAGAAGAGCAGATATTTCGCAGATCCTCTTAACAAAAACAGATTAGAGACTTCAGCTCGAGGTACACTGCTGTCTCCCCTTTGGCAAAGACAAGACTTGGGGCAGATGCTTGACTTTTGTTAAAAATGTGTGAGCTCAGCCCACATTTGAAGGGTGAAATCTCCCTCTCCTTCTAGGGCTGGAACTGAGGAGACCATAGCTGCAGTTACAGGCAGGGCATTTGACCAGGACAAGCAGGGAATCAATTTCCCCAAACTCTGCAATTCCTTTGTGCTAGCAGGGGTCGGGTTGGTGATTGTCCCTGGGGCCCAGGGTGTGACTCCATGTGTTTTTTGCTCCACATCAGGCTGTGCCTGTCCAAAGAGAGGGAAAGAGGCTCGCTCACATGCCACTGACTGGTCAGACCCAAGGCAATGCTCACTCCACACAGGCTGGCAGGGCCCAGCTCAGCCCTGGCATCTGCCAAATGCAGCTGGAAGCACAAATCATTTCATAACTGCTGGTGTTTGTATGGCTATGCCCGGGTACTCCTGTGGCCAGGCCTGTACATCTCTGTTATGGCAACTGTTTACACTAAAAAAAAAAAAAAAATAAAATAAAATATATATATATACACAATGTCATATTTGCTCTCATCTGGATTCATGAGATGGATTTTGTTGCGTTCTCTGTGGTGAAAACTGGTCATTCGTGTCTGCAAATAAACACAGCCATTTTGGCCTCAATCAGCTCCTCTCCAACAGCATCAGTTAATTTGTACTTTGAAATCCCTTTTTTCTGTCCTGAAATGTGCTTCCTGATCATCCTCTCAGAGCAAATACAGTAAATAACTAACCGATGTGAGCAGCCACAAAGCCATAAACATTTTACAGATGTTCAGCCAACATCCATGAATGCAGACAAAAATTCCAAACTCCAGCCATGTGCAATGAGCCTGGCCTGACTTGGAGGGAGGATGTGCAGCTGAGTAGTTGGGTGCACTGTAAATGTGCCTGCTCAGTAAGAAAGGGCTTTTCACCATCACAGGGAGCCCCTTCGTGGAGCTGAAATGCCTTTGCACCAGGTCTCTTGCTCCCAGCCAGAAAGTATCTCTCTCTCTGATGAGAAAAGGGGTTTTTCTAATTTATTGCTTTTATGGGATTGTTCCTCCACAGAGGCACAAATAGCAGCATATCAATAAAGCCAGTCGTTTGAAGTTGGATATTTCCACCTCTGTCACAGCAAAATAATTAAAAAAGGATTCACAAGATCATAAATTGCATGTCACCAAGGACACAGCCTCCTTAACCCTTTAAAAGCCAGGCTGTGCCCACCCATGGCCCATCTTACTGAAGGCATGAAGACACATTTGTTATTTTTAGCATCTCAGTCACAAGGGCTTTCTTGTCTGGAAAGAGATACAGTAAGAACCTGTCTGCACAGGGAATGAACTGGCTGGCTGGTGGCATCCTAGCCCAGCTCTGGTATGCAAATGCACATATAGGTTTGCTTTTCAGCCAGGCAAAGCAGGAGCTGTGCTGCAGACCTGCAAGAGCCCAGCATTTAGTCACATGGAAGTTAAAACACGTTACAGGCACATCAGACATTGGGGATAACATTTTCAAACATAGCTGAAGAGTGGCAGCATGAAGAGGGCCTAAAATCATTTGTTCTCACTTAAAAGCTCCTCTGGCTTCAGCTAGGTAATAGAAAAGGGTGGAGGCCATCTGGGCCAGAAACTCCTGTTGTCCTGCTGATCCCTCCCCAGCACAGACACAGCCATAATACACCCTGAATCATTGGAAAAAAAAAAAGTTAATGCAAGAAAAGGAATTAATGTTATTTTCTAGGTGGGTTCCCGATACAACAGCCAGTGCTCCAGCCTAATTTGGTTACAGTCGAGGTTAGCACCCATTGTTAAATTCTGCAGGTCACCTCCTGCACTTTTATAAATCCAGAGAACTCTGTGGAAGAGGCTGAGGGTGGAAATCTGCAGGTCTGATGGCACGTGGGAGCTGGACTCCCCAGTGTCAGGGCTCAGACAGGCACGAGAGTGAGTAATATTTGCTGGACTGTGGGCAGAGGAATGAGCCACGGTGTGCTTTTTCCTGGGGGAGAGCACAGCCCCCAGAGAGTGGCAGGTTGCTGGTTTGGTGTTGCTTGCACAAGGACCACTCGTGAAGGCTGCAGAGTCTACGGCGTCAGGAGAAATCCCTCTGGAGGTGGATTAGTGGGAAGAATGGAGCTGAGTTAAGCGTGGTTTATCACAGGGCAGTGTAATTATATTACACACATCCCATGGCTACATCCACCATCACCAGCGTGAGAGGGAGGCATGTGTGTTTGCCTCCGTATGCCCTCCCAGTCCAAGACAAAAACCCCTGGAAAAGAGTGGGTTTTTCCTTTTTGTTACCCCAGGAGAGGATGGTGGGACCTATTTTTTCCCAGACTGAGATTTCTTGTGCAAGCTCCTTAGAGGAAGGAGTAAAGAAATCAGACATTGTGGTATCTGCTTTTGGTAACACAACCTCCATTTTCATGGGCAAAGTGAGATTTGGGATGTGTTACTCCATTACCAGAAGCTTAGGCAGAAGTGATGCAGGTACAGAGGGTCTAAAGATGTAAAGTGAGTACAGAGGGTCTAAAGATGTCTTTTTCCTGAGCAAAGGGTTGCTTGCTCTACTACAGACTCAGAAAGTCAGAGAAGCTCAAAGTCTTTATGCCTAAATAGCTTCAGTTTTGTCATGATCATCAACAAACACAATAAAATTAAAACCTTAAGCCAGGAAAGCAGACATAGAGCAACAACGTGACCGGTGGGTGCTTGGTTTTAACCAATACCCTTCCCCAAGCTCACACTTTGCATGGCTGTAAAATCAGGAGCAGACCCCAACCCTCGGGAGCCCTGCCCTGCCTTCTGGTCTGCTCTCGACATGACACCAAATTAGGACCCTTCAGTGGCAGAGGCACAAACCAGGCAGACAGGACTAAACGGCCCCTGGATGCAGGATTACCAGGGCTTTGCTGGAGGATGGGGCAGCACAGGGAATTGCAGCTCCCTTGCCATCACAGCCAGGCAGAAAGGGCCTGAGGAAAAGCCTTGTGCATATGGAGAAGGGCAGCAGCTGAGCCCCATCTGGAGATCCCTGGGGACGTGCCAGAGAGGGGTGGGAAAAGCAGAGGATGAACTGCAGTGTCCAAAGCAGGACCAATAAATGGATGGGAAGGAGAAGGTGCCTGGCATGTGGCTCTGCTTAAATGGAAGGAATAGAGGGGACAGAAAAGATGGCTTCTCCTCAGACTGACACCAAGAACAGCTATTTTTGCTGACCCTCTATGATGTCACCATGGGGCAGCAGTTAGTGAAACCCTGTGGGTTTAGTGAGGCATTAGGAACTCTCGAGAAACACCAAACCCAATTCCCTCTCCTCTCCTCGTGGCCTCCAGTCTATCCACGGGTTGTGAACTGAGATCTGTAGCAGGCCATGAAACAAAGAGATCTTTACTCCCACTGGAAACCTTCATTCAGGAGTCCACAGACAGGAATAACTTAAAATCACAGTTTTATTCCTAAATGGTAGGAATAAATTGCTGCCCTTCTAGACAATTTTTTCTATTATCTACCCAAAATAAAGCATATAGATAAATAATGAGATCTTACAGTACCTATCAGACTAGCTATAATAAGCATTTGAGCAGGATGAAATACTGTCTTATTAGGAAAGCTGAAGGTGTGAAGTTTGCCACCAGCTCCAAAGGGCAGAGATGCTCATATGACAACTGTCTCTTAATATTCATTAGCAAACTGATGGCTAATATAAGAAAACCCTTCACATTATCACTAATCCATCAATGGTGTTCGTGGGGCTCCTATCACCTGAGTATCTCCAGCATCCCTGCAGCAGATTATTATCCATGGAGAACCCAAATAATTCTCACCTGAGCCTCTGAGCAAGTAATAAGGAGGTCTGAAGGAGGGGGAAATCCTTCTTTTCCATGCTGGACAAGGAGTCTTGATGACATCTGTTGGTCTGAGGGCCTGGTGACCTTCAGGCTGGATCCCAGTCCCACAGAAAGGGGTTGTTCCAGGGGAGGGTTATCTGTGCTCATGCTGCAACACCAGCAGCCAGGCTGTGTTGGGACAGAGGGGTATGAGAAACACTGTGGGGAGATAAGTGAAAATGAAATTAAGAGAATGTGTCCCTTCAGATTTTTCCTGGTTGTCCTATTTGGTCTTGGGATGAGCTGGGGGTGAGGGTGTTTTGGTCTTGAGATGGCCACTGGTCTCTGCCTCATGGAAACCCCAAAGAGGCCAAAGCAGAAGTGAAGGAGCAATGGCAGAGACCCTGTGCACAAGGAATGGGCCAGAGGCTGAAACCTGGGCTGTGATTTTGAGAGCTGTGGGCTCACCTGGTGGGGTTTCTCTGGACTGCCAGAGACCCTGCTGGGACCCACAGTGATGTCTGCAGGATTCAGACAGGGCCAAGCCCTCCAAGCACACCACAAGCACATGTGGCACTCTCCCTTTTAATTCAAGAACTAGGAAATGCTGTTGTACTGCAGCAAACACCAACCAGCCCCTCTAAAAAATAACTCCAACCTCTGCCCAAGTCACAGAGCACTTTTCCCTAACTTCATCCCTGGGACCCAAGGGAGGCAGCATGGGGTCCCCAAGGGAGCCCAGAGAAAAGCTCCCCTCTCTTGCCTTGTCCCCGGAGAAGTCAGTGAAACATCCTTTTCTCTCCCCAACCCTTTGAACTATGCTCCTGAGCAGAGACAAAGGAAAAGAAGAGGGAGGAATTAATTCCAGGCAATTGAGTGTGTTCCCTGCTCTAGTTTAGTTTGGAGTAGGTACACATAACAATAACATTTTAATAATAATTTAATTTATAATATGCCCCCCTGCCAAGGCACTCAAGGCACTACAAAAACAATTAAAATATGATTATAATAAATAAACAGCAATAATTAAAACATCATAAACCAGACAATATTAGAGGCAAACCAAATGCTAAAAAGCAAAACAAAGCAGCATCTTTGGAGGAAGGAGATCCTTGCACAATTCATCTTCCAAATCTCCTGTTGATGTTAGATTGAAATTCTCCTGTGAAGCTGTTTCTGCATCTGCGAAGATTTTGGCAGTGTCACTGTCATTAAAAAAATGGATTTTATACTACCATAAATTAAGTAGAGTTTTGCAAGGCTGTAATAGCACAACATTCACTTTCATTTGAATAAATTGGAGCTCAGTTTGCTCAGGAAACTCAGTTTATGGTGCCGAACTTGTATTGACTGCCCTGAGTTTGGGAAAAACACACACTCACACAGTTTGTGGTTCGTAAAATGTGCCTCATTATAGAAACCAGAACATATTAAAGATTTAAAACCAACCCCCCAAACTGAATGGCAGACCAGCCTTCTCCTGGCTGTCAGCCCCTCAGAGCCAATGGGATCGGCTTGTCCCAGTTTACACAACTGGAACCAAAAGACCTAAACTAACAAAAGAACCAATCTCCCTCCAAAACAAATGAAATTCCAACTCGTGCCAGGCGAGAGCCGTGCACTGAACTCTAATGATTAAAGGAGACAGGCTCTGTCAAGGCAGAGGTGGAACTGAAACGCAGCCAGTCGGTCCCTCCTCTGAAAAAACCTGGCACCAGCCCTCAGACAATTACATCCAGGATCCGTTCACTCCAGTGCCTCAGCTGATCTCAGTGGTTGTGGCAGCGCATGAAGGGAAAATCCTCCTCGCAAACCCAAACCACACAGGGATTTCTCCATACTAAGGGAAAAAAAACCCAAAACAAAACAGAACAGAACAAAACGCGTTAGGAAGATGAAGCTGGTGGTTTTCATCCAGCACAGAGAACCAGGAGGATGTTTCCCATCTGATTCCTCTGAGGTTTTGTTCTCGTGTGTTTTTACTTTGAGCTTCAGAGACAAGAATTTTAAAAATCAAGGGGATGGCGAATGGCACCACGTGGTTCTCACACACAAAGCCATCTTTGGGGCTGGGTTTGTTCAAAAAGAGCCTTCAAAAGGGTTCATGAGCCTTAGAGCATGATGCCACAACTTTGGAGGCAGGTGAGAGGCCTGCAGTGGAGAAACCATTACAGATTTTGGGTACAGAATGAGTCCTTTCATTTGTTTCTATAATCTCCTCTTAAAAATGAAATGAACCACAGATTCCTGGTTCCCTGATTAGCCACCTCCAGGAATGGCCCCACACCTCACTGCAAGACTGTGCTGGAAAGGGACCTCTTCTTGTCTGCAGGAAAAAAGGTGCTTTCCAGGAGGGGCCCACATTTTCAGGATTGGGGGTTGATTGTTTCTTTCCTCTGCTGAATTCACCTCCTCCCCTTACAGATCTCATGTCTGCATTAAGGCTCTACTCCTTTCATAGAAATGGTCCTTCCTGGGTGCTCACCTTTGGAAAAGGAATTTCCAAGGGCAAGGGAGCCTCATCACAAGCTCATGTTCTGGCATCTCCCTGTATCTGGACCATGCATCAATCAGTATTCCCACAGTTTTCCCAAATCATTTACCCTGCATAGAAGTTATAGAGCAAATTTCAAATTTCCACTCCATGGAGGTAACTGGAAATTCATGGCTCTGGGGCTGCTCAATGGATGTGGTAGATCCACCTTCTTCTCCAGTAGGCAACAGCATTTGGACTCCAATTCCACAAAAACAGTTTCTATTTTCTCTGGAGATGGAGTGCACTGAAACATAGGGAAGCTCATCCAAGTCCTCTGTTCTTCCTCATGCTGGGGCACATTTCAGCTAAAATATTCAGATTCTGGGATGAACCACAGAAAATCTTCATTCTGTTTTCTTCATTACTATCCTTCAAGTGTCCTGTGTGACCTTGAACAGGTGAATCAGGCACAAACTGTCAAAAATGTCAGATGTCTCTGCCTTTGGGATTCAGAGAGAGTCAAGCATCTCACACCTTGAAGGATGTGGATTAGAGGTCTGTGCCTCAGTTTCCCTATGTGCTTTCCTACCTTTCAGGACAGATTGGACATCCATATGTCAGTAGTTTTTCTTCTCAACTCCCTCATTCAGTCAGTCATCAGTATTTTTAGTTCAGATTTGGTCAGTCATGAGATGAGGATTCTGCCCATGTCAGCATTTCACCATAGCAAAAGAACCTGACTAGAGCTTCTCCCTGGATTTACATCAGGGTCTTCTTTCCAGTCGTCACTCAGGGCTCTGACTCATTTGGAAAGGCTCCCCAGATCCTCCAGTATTGGGGTAGCTCCAGCACAGGGGTTTGGGAGTCATTGGAAACTGCTTCAGAAGAGCACTCACTGACACTTGAGAGCAGAAATGAGAAGACAGAGGTGGCAGAATTTATTTTATGACAAATCCTAAAAGGAAATTATGCAAAGTAATAAAATAAAGAAGAATTATAAATGAGGACAAGAAATGGGTGAAATACAGAATAAATTCTGGGAAAGCAGGAAGCTATGGGGGCAGAATTGAAGGCAGAAGTGCTGAGTTAAAGAATAATTATTAGAAACTGATGGATAGACTGAAGGGAAGAGGGCATTTGGGTTGTGGATTGGTACAAAAGGAAGCTGCACATTTTTGTGCACAGCAGCATTACCAAAGCATCTCCCTGTTAGGTGTGCCTGGGGGGTGCATGGGGCGACAGCCACTATTCATTATTTGAGTGCAAGCCCATAAATCCGGGAACAAGCTTGCTCCTGCTTTGACCTACAGCCAAAACAAGCCAAACCTCGGGAATAAAAGGAGTGGATGGCCTGTGCTCAGGTGGCCGTGCATCCTGCAGGAGCTGCGGGCATGGGCACGGCCATCCTCCCTCCTGGCAGCGGTGCCTTGTTCCCTTCTCAGCAGCGTCCCCCGGCCCCGGGGACCTACTGGGGACGGGGTCTGGGAGGGGATGCCCCGCACAAAACCCCCAGCAGAGATGCTCCAGTGAGAGCAGGACGGGGACAGGGCTGCTCCTGGGTTTGTCTGGGGAATCCTTCGGAGAGTTGCGAGCCCCAGGTGCGGGGAGGGGGCGAGGGAAGCCCCTGCCCCGGCCAGGGACTCTCTGTGGGTGCAGCCGATGGCAGGAGGAGCTGGTCCCAGCCCCACGGCCCCAGCTGTCACTCTGAGCGATGAATTACATGCTATAAGAAGGTGTTGACAGGAGCAGCTGGACATCAGGGAGTGATGAAAAGGGAACAAAATTCATTCCGAGTTCAGACAGACTGGCTCGTTAGGGGCACCGGCGGCAGAGGCCACAGAAACACTGCTCCATCTCCTGGACATCCACTGAACCGGCTCCCGGAGAAGCCGAGAGCCCCCACAGCCCCTTCCCGGTGCGGTCGCAGCCTCCCGGTCCCCTCCCGTGTCGCACCGGAGTCCCCCCCGTCCCCCTCCTCGCCCAGCCCGGCCTGAGGTGTCCCCAAACACAGCACGGGATTCAATTTGGATGTCTTCAAAAGGAACCTAATCAAAGACTTTTTCTCCTTCTTGTTTGAGGCTGTAATTTGTGTAAACGGTATGAAGAGGGATGGGGGAGGCGGGACGGGAACATTTGGCATCAAAACAATTATCTCCATTTTAATGCAAACTAAACGACATGCTAAAGGGGAATTGTTCCGTACATATGTACATCGAGTGAACATTAAACCACACGGCTAATAATTAACTGGCTCGATACTACCCTTGCCGAGCGAAATGCAAGGGTGTCCCCTTACATTTAATGTATGGAGAAGTTTGAGGACACGGAGGTCCCGTATGAGATTATTCCTAAAGCTGCGAAAATAACAAAGAGAATTTTTTTTCCAAGTCAAGCTACTTCTTGGCATTGAGAGAACTTGGCAGAGAGAAAAAAGTGTCAGCGCTTCTCCCACCCCTTTCCTCCCTCTCTCCCTCCTTCCTCCGACTCTCCTCCCTTTCCTGACTTCCACTTCTTTCTGCCGCTGGAGAAAAAGAATAGCAAATTCAGAGAAAATTTCATTGACGTTATTCAAAGAGTTTTTCATGGATTATTTACACAAGTGCTGTTCAAACAGCCTTTGTCTGAACATCCCTTGAAATCTGCACCCAATCCTTTCAGATTCAAAGCAATAGCTCAGGGGAGACAAAGGGGAGCGGCTGACATGGGTTTCCTCTGCAAGTGAATGAGAGGTCTGGCTAAACACAGAGGGCTTTGGGATCACAAGCTTCCTTTCAGCCTGGAAAACAAACACTGATCTGAGGCCGGGCAGCTGTACCTCCGGGCAGCCTGCCCCATGCCATGGAAGGAGTGAGGCACACACCTGGCTGCCCACCCCTGGGGCATGGCACCCCTGTCCTGTGCCCTGTCCTGTGCCCTGCTTCACTGCTGCTGCTGCCCAAACGTGTGCCAGCTCTGGAGACCCTGCCTGCACGATGGGGACAGGGAGACCCAGCACCCTGAGCCACCCCAAAGCCAGCCCTCTGTCCAAGGGACACATGGAAGCTCCCAGTGGCCTCCTGGCTGTGATGGTGTCAGAGTTAAATGTGCTCCTGCAAAAGCCATGAGTATAAACAAATATACTCTTAAGCAGAGAAAAGAAAGAGGGATGGTGGAAGGAAAAAGAGGGTGAATGAAGGCAGACAAAGCCATTGTAGAAATATTACAAGGTGCACCCGTGTCCAACACCAACTCACAGCCCTCTGTCCATCCCAAAGCTTCTGCACAGCACTGCTGCCTTCCCCTCTGGCAGAGGAACAGCCCTCACCTCCCTCTGACCTGGGAAACCAGGCACCACAGGCTAATGAAATGCTTGAAATGCCCATAACAGGGTCAATTAAAATCAAGGGAGTAAATGAAATATGTAAGAAAGGCCAAGTTCTGCCTTGAATTACACCAATGACCAGCTGCGAGGTGGGGAAGGCAGCACAGTCCCTGTTCCTGCCACGCCTGCCTGTCCTCTCTGCACAGCAAAAACAGCATCAGGTACCTCCTCTTCTAACCTTCACAGCTCTTGGTTGTCACTTCTTTTAGATTAAGACATTAAACCATTCTACACACATAGTTTGATCAGTCCCTCTAAGAGCTCTCTGCACTCTTCACTTACAGAATTTTTTTATTTCCTTCTTCCCAGCTCCAGTTTGCCTGTTTCTGCTCACCCACCAGCTCAATACTAAGCATCAAAAGAATTAACTTTTTATGCTTTGTTTTGCTTTGCTTTGCTACGTTGCAAAAGACCTGCGCCAAGTACCTGCCTTTGGATTTCAGTGGGAGGTCCTCATCTGATAGAACTGGCCCGTCATCTTCCTACTGCTTGTCAAAATAAATCCTTTTCCTTCTCCACCTGTTTCTCCTATCTTTCAGATATTCTTTTCTTTATTCTGGCCTCCCACCATCACCATAAACCCAATCTTTTCCTTCTCTGATTTATTCTCTTCCTTTCTCATCTTCATCTATGTTCTGGATGTCTCTACAGAAGATGTGAACAGAAACACACAACTTGAGTGCAAACTGAGCTCAACAGTCCCTTTTCCAGGTGCCCCAGAGGCCTCAGGCTCCGTCTCAGCTCTACCACTGGAGGCAGCAGAAACTGGTGGAACAAACCCTGTTTTGAGAGTGATGAACTTCACTGGTTTGTGGAGTCCTGGTCAGGCACACAGAGATGCTCTCCAGACCACCACCACCATTACTACTACTACTACTACCACCACCACCAATAATAATAATAATAATAATAATAATAATAATAATAATAATAATAATAATAATAATAATAATAATAATAATACAACTCTGGATGTAGTTATCCATAAAAATGCTGACCCTCCTTTTGAACTCTGTTCAGCTTTCAGCATCATGCCCTCCAGGGACAGTGATTTCCAGCCTACCTGGGTGTTCAGGAAGATGTGATCATCTTTTATTTTTCAGCAGCTCTGAACTGATCTGGCTTTCCAGTTTCACTCATCACTAGGAGACAGAGGAAGGAGAGCCCCCTGCAAGGCTCTTTTATCCCTTTGAGTCCCACACAATCCTTGTGTCTTGTCAAATTACCACTTTTAACTCTCCCAGAATGATGCTGCTTGTGAGTCACCTTTAGTGCTGAAGTAGCCTCTCCTAGCAAGAAGATTAAAATCCTATTACTTGTTATTCATGTGTTATTTAATGATATTTTTTCCATTATGTATTTATTTATTTTCAAGTTACTTGCTTTGAATCTCGAGTTGGTGTTTTTAATATTAAGTCTACTTTCTAGTTTGTTTTTCTAATTGGAATAAAATAAAAATAGAATAGAATTTTTTAGTGGTGATTTTTATGCTTATTAAAGGAATGACCTTTAAAGCAAACCTCAACAACTGATGACCAAACCCAAATGCCAGTAATGCAGCTGCACAAGAGCAACAAGGCAATAAAAAACCCTAAAACTCCAATGTGTCCCTCCTAGAGGCCCATTACATCTCTCATAATGATTTGGCATCCAAGTGGTGGTCATATAAACTCTGGCTTGAGGACAATCTCCTCTCCACACACAGGTATCTCTCCATCCGTGCAGAAGGTAGGATGAATGCATGTTCCATCAGTTTTTGAGGATGACAAACTCCACTTTGGGAGAGCACTTTTGATGACTGGATAGCTCTGAAGATGAAATGCCCCAGCCTCATCCAACAGAGAGCTCACATCAGTGAGGAGATTCCTCTAAAATAATCTTTTCAGGGCCTGGAAGGAAATCTGAGAGAAATGGGTCTTATTGGTGAGATGAAGAGCCAAATGGAAGATGGGTGAAAGGGAAATAAAGATGGAAGGAGAAGAGAGGGAATGAGGTGAAGGCTCCACAAGGAAAATTAGTCACTGAGATAGGTACCCACCCATAAAGGTGGATCCAAGCAGAGCCAGAGAAGTGGAAAGGGGTCAAATGGGAGATCAGAAAGGAAAGTGCTGCAGAAAAAAGAAGACATGGCCAGGAAAGGAAGGAATAGAATTATAAGGAGGGAACAGCAGGAGAGATGAATGGAGTGGAAGAGGCTTGGAGAGACAAAGGAAGCAAGGATAGGAGAGAAGGGAGGAACAAAACTGCCCCCAGAATGAGGTGCAGCACCCCTCCTGCATCTCCTGGATGCTTTTAACAGGTGCCTGGAAGAATCTTCATTTATCAGGAATTCAATTAAGTGGAATAGTCGTTATTAATTTTATAGGAATTATTTATTCAGGAAAGCCTGGAGCGAGGAAAGGCCTCCCGGAGCCATTTCTCCTGTCAACACCCTGGGTCAGGTAGGCACTGGCAGTGCAGTCTCACCAGTTGAGATATTAATGAGATGCCTCTAGGTGTAAATGATAGTTTAATAGGTGTTAGTTACCAGGAGCGCCCCTCGCCTGCACACGCCAGCACGCACAGCTCCTGACGAGGCTGCCTCCTTGTTAGGATAAGTAATTAGAATGTAGGAACACTCACTTTGACACTTTATTAAAGTGTCAGCCATCATCAGTTTAGTATTTAATAAAAATAAAATTAAAAATTTACTGCATTTTTTAATAAGGTTATATTTAAAAGACATATTCCTCAGATTTGGGGGATTTGAAATGAGGTCCTGCTAGGACACCAGTCCCAAAAAATAATATCCATTATTTCTTCTTGGGTTTTGTTTGCCATGTGGAGGAGGGACATTTTTATGGAGAGGAAAATCCAGCAGCACTTGCAGAGAAGTGTTCTTATATGGGAGAAGAGGTTTTCTTCTCCATCTTCTGAAGCTCCCTATGCTGCCTGGAGATTAAGGATGAACTGAACAAGCCCAGCCCAGACTGCCACTGCTGATGGCAGGCACTCACTGCCAAGGAGTGGGGGAAAACACAAATTTGTTCATATTTCATTGGTAGAACAGTCTTCCAAACCAGGTGTTGAAAAGAAAACAGAAGAAAATGCTGAAAATGAAAGCATGCTTTAAGCCTGGAGAGAATCTGAAAGTTAAAACAGCTTTAACGAGGTTATTCCCTTCCTATCTCACCATCCCGTGTTTGCCCTTCCTCAAGGTGCCCACCTGGCCAAGGGAAGCCCAACACTGACCTGCCAGGCTGGGCCCTCAGGGTGCAGATGGCATCCTGGTGACAGAACTGAATGAACTGGCCCACAAGATGCTCAGTGGTCCAGCAAAACAGTCTCTCCCCCACCTCTGCTAAAACAAAGAGCAAAGCCCCAGGAGTCCATGGCAGAGCAGAGCTGTTTGGGGGCACAGTCAGCCTTGTGCACGTGTCTGTGCCCACAGAACTGAGATGCTCTGTCGAGGCAGGATGTTTTGGAAAACAAAAGGAGAGAGGAAGGAACAGAAGGAGGTGCAGAAAGTCCCTCCAGTGAAGGTGCCTTGGCAACCTGGGACAGGGGCTGTCCCCAGATAGTGCTCTGCTAACAAGGGATCCTGTCTCAGAGACCAATGAGTCACTGATGAAAACCTGGCAACAATTATTTAAATTGAAGCTGCTGCCCTCTTTCTCCTGGAGGAGGACAGTGGTGCTGTTCCTTGTCTTTTGGGGCTCCTACTGGGCTGCCTGCAGGCTGTTTGCCCCTGGGACATTGCTCCTGGAGGTGTGTGTGCTGTTGCACACACCTTAAAGTACCAGGAGACTTGTCCAGTGTCACCAGCCACCTCAGGCCAAGGCCAAGTTCAGCTGCTTGGGTTTTTTCTAGGCTGAAAAAGCTCTTTCCTGGGCACAGTGCAAATTTTAGCCCAGGCATCAAGTGGGTTTTCTGGGGGAAGGTGGCTGGGTGTCTCTTACCTCTGGGCTGGTTTGGTTTGGTTGCATTCCCATTTTCTGCAGCCTCATCTGTCACATCTGGATCCTCATTCAGACTAGGGCCACATCCACCACGAAAAAGCAGATTATATCCCCCAAACCAAGGGAAACTAACAGTAACACCAAGTCACATCCAAACAAGTTTTGTCAGGATTAAAAACAAAAATTATATCCCTCTCTAAATTATTTCCTAGGTGATCTTTCCACAAAACATCCATGGTCTACAGGCCTACTCATCATACTTTGAGCAGCTGTAAAGCATCCTTGGGACACGATCCTGGGGGTGGCAGCTCCTTGTGATGCCCTGCAAAGCACCAGCCTCAGGCTGGAGGGACAGAGTGGCCAGAGTGGGGTGTCCAGGGGGACCACAGTGGGGTGTGCAGGGGGACCAGAATGGGGTGTACAGGGGGACCACAGTGGGGTGTGCAGGGGCACCACAGTGGGGTGTGCAGGGAGACCAGAGTGGGATGTAGAGGGGGATCAGAGTGGGGTGTATGGGGGGACCACAGTGGGGTGTATGGGGGGACCAGGGTGGGGTGTCCAGGGGGACCACAGTGGGGTGTCCAGAGGGACCAGAGTGAGGTGAACAGAGGGACCAGAATGGGGTGTATGGGGGACCACAGTGGGGTGTACAAAGGGACCACAGTGGGGTGTGCAAGGAGCAAGTGGGGCTGGCAAAGCACCGGGGCCCCTGTGTCTGCTGGCACAGCAAGGAACGAGGTCTGGCGTGGGGACAGGCTCCCGGGGACACCCGGCACGGTGCCCTGGAAAAGAGTGCCACGCTGTGTCTGTGCGAGGCCTCACAGCGCGGTGCTCCGCGGGGGAAACGCGGCTGCCGGCTCCGGCTTGTCCTCCGTGCCCATCCCCGGCACCCCCGTGTCCCTGCACCGCCGAGCCACGCCAGGAACATCCCAGCAGCAGCATCCCACTGGGGAAAAACCCGGGCTGTAATCAAAGTCGGAGGAAATCCCCTGTGCTGCCGGCAAGAGCGAGGCTGCCGGCAGCGATCCCTGTGGCTGTAGCAGAATTCCTGCGCTGCTGCCCGAGGAAAAGGAACGAGCAGGGAGAGGCTGTGGGCAGCACCACGGGAAAGCCCTGCAAGGGGCAGCTGGTGATGGCCATGGGGCAGCAGAGAGACCTTGGCTTGAATCAAATGCTCTGCCATAAACCCGGGTGCCCCTGGTACCCCTGGTACCAGCAGTTGGAACCTCTGGGTACAAAGGGGGTCTGCAAGAGAGCCACAGAGGGGCTTCAGACAAAGGGAGGGAGTGACAAGAGGGAATTCAAACTGGCAGAGGCAGGTTTAGATCACATGTGGGGAATAAATTCTTCCCTGTGAGGGTGGGGAGGCGCTGGCACAGATTGCCCGGAGCAGCTGTGGCTGTCCCAGCCCTGGATATGTCCAAGGTGAAGTTGGATGGAGCTTGGAGCAACCTGGGATAGTGAAAGGTGTCCTTGCCCATGGCAGAGGGGTTGAAACAAGACGATGTTTAAGGTCCCTTCCAACTCAAACCATTCTGTGGTTCTATGCCCTTAATGACATCTGAGTGAGGGTAAAACCCTTGGGCAGTGATTCTCTCGCTTTCTCCTCCTCTGGGTCCTGAGGATGACTGCCTGCCCCTACCCAAATTAGAAACCATGTCTGTTAGGAACTCAGCAACCCCTGTGCCACCAGCAACATCTGTCCCCCAGCAGGAGATGAGGCCACTCTGCTGCCCCAAACACCGGCAGTGAAATTCACTGAGAAGTTTGTCTGGTAGAGGTGAAGTAATCGGGGAGCAGCTTGGAGCTGAGTCTGATTTTGTACTCCCTGGAAGGCTTCCTGGGAAGCCTCAGAGCAGAAGGAACACCCAGAGCCTCTAGGTATATTGTAGCTGCAAACAAGCCCTTACTGGAAACCCTCACTTCCCCATAAGCAAAATGAGACCTACAACACTCCCATTCTGTAGGAGCCAGCCAAAACATAACTTTGCAGAGTCTACACTCGGATGCAGAAGCACAGGGAGGTCTAAAGACAGCCCAGTGTGATGGCAGAGCAGGGCAGGAGGTCTGTGGGTTCCCACCAGCCTGGGCAGACCATGGGGAGTGCTCAGCTCCTGGCCCCACGCAGGGAGAGGTGTTGCCTCGGAGAAGAACTCCGTGGCAAAACAGCTCAGCAGCTGCCCACACTCGATTCACAAACTAACACGGCGTCATTTGTCACCAAGAAAAGCACCCGGCTCTTGAATGGGTAATGCTGGCAGCCTCGCATCAATGTTTTCACAGGCAAATTCATGCACTGACCTCCTCGGTGAAACACGCAGCAAATGCCTGGAGTCTGGTTTACATCTGCCGTGGGATCCTGTTACATTCAGAACAACCCCTGTCAACGCTGAATCTGTAACAATCAATAAAGAGAGAGAGTTTGTTTGTTCGTGTTTTGTTGGTTTGGGTTTTTTTATGTTTTCTCATTCCTAATTGTGTTATTTTGCTACTCCAAGTTTTGCAAGTTTTGCAATTGCCTCCCTCCTCCCCTTCTTGTTTTCTTTTAGGACAAGCTGTCATCTTTTCACATCTTTTCACCAGGCCATTGCAAATGTAAAACTGTAAATTGCAGGACTGTGCAAATAGCACTAATAGCATTTGCATAAAAATTGGTTGCAAAGAGCAATTAGCACTTCATTAATAATCAATGAAGGGCCAATTTACACATTGCCCAAAAGCAAATTGTAAATTCAATTTTGTCTATAACTGAGCATTTGGTGCTGGGCAACTGTACAATGGTGCCAGGAGAGACTAGCACAGTACTTTTAAGAGTCAAATCTCCCCAGCTCAGGTTTTTAGTGATCCCCAGCATGGGTCTTCCAGAGGCCAAACCTGCACCCTCTTCCCAATGGAAGGGAACTCCGGGAGGTAGATCTGTTCAGAGGAAACACACAAATGTCTCATGCTACTGCACCTGCATGCATGCTGCTCAGATGCACCCCTCGTGCCAAGAACATGGAAACTGCCTGTATGGAAGCCTTGATGCTGCCCAAACTTCCCATCACTGGAGTGATGCTGAGGGAAAGGGGAGATGCACAAGGGACATCAGAGAGGTCCCATCACCTCTATGCTAAGACCTGAGCATCTTCCCCCTGCAGTGGCTGCTACTGCTCTACAAGTGACAGCAGAAGTCTTTCCTGTGCCTCTAGGTGAAGGCCTAACATAATCCTTGTGGGTGAAGGATTCCTACAAAGCCAATTCATCCAGTCTCCCCTTTGTGCCACCCACACGTGACCTTTCTGGTGACATCCCAGATTTGTATGCAGCCACTGAGGTCAGAAAGACCAAACAGCCCCTGATTTATCACTTTGATTTCAGTGTCACAGAAGGTTCCTGGCCCTAATTTGGCCATTAGGGGATGCATCCCCCAGCCTTCCCCGTGAGATGAATGGTGGTATCCAATAAACCGGGGCAGCTTAACTACAGCAGTAACTTTCCCAGCCCCAAATTCTTTGCTATCTCATCTTCCACTTAAAAGGCACAGCCAGCTCCATTTCATGAGCAGAGCCTGACTCTAAACCACTTGACATCTGAAGTTTTCTTATCACATTTAGCATGGATCTCATGAATCTGGTGAAAAGCTAGACGATCATTTAGCAGGGGTTGGTCGCTTTATCTATTTTCCATAATAATTTGAATATTATTACAATGGCACCTTTCATCTGGGGATATACATGCACTTTACATATGTTACATTAATTTCACCGATGAGCTGGGGAAGCACTCCTTATCCCTATTGTGCACATGAGGAAATGGAAGCACAGAGATGATATACTGCTTGCCCAGTATCACACAGGAAGTTTCTGACAGAGCCAGGAATAGAAATCACATCTCCCATGTCTTATGCAGAAGAATATCTTTGTGTCCCTGCCCAGTAACTGAGCCCTTAATCCAGACTAAAACACCCACACAGGACCCACTTTGCTGAGAGCAGCACAGACACCCAGAGATGGCAGTGCCTTGCTCTGGGAGGAGACTTGACTGATCCAGAATTTCCCCCACCATGAAGGTTGGAAGTGTCCTTTGCAAGGAGCAGCTCTGGGGGCTCAAAGGGAGGTAGGCTGCCTCTGAGAGTGGTCTCCATCTGAAGTGGATGTTATTAGTTGGTGTAAGCAGATGCTCGATGTGGGATGCTCAAGACTTCTCAGTTTTCACCCAGCAACGTCCCTGCTCCCTTTTTCCTGCCTGTTCAATCCACCTTTACCAAGAGATTGAATTTACAATGGACTTGAACACATTTAAATCCATTTATTGCAAAATTACTTTTCAATAATTACATCATTGTGCTGACTGTGTTGCATAATGAAATTAGCATGAGAGATATTAGAAAGAATATAAAATTATAAGACATATTGAAATACCTCTTTCCCTGTCTGCCTTAGCACAACCCATAGCTTAACTGGAAAACGAGCACTGCTCCTGGATGGGATTTAAATGCATCATGTGTAATTTTATAATGCCTTTTATATAAATTAATTATAATGGTTATTGCTGCTTTACATTATTAGATTGAAATTTTCCTCCACTTCAGTGCATTAAAAGAAAGCTGCACCCATTTTGCTCCACAATGCCCTGAAAGTTCTCATGGCATGGAGCCATCCTGCCCACCCTGATACCATCAACACATCTGAGGTTAAAAGCTGTGGGCTTGTGTGGGACTGGCACTGCCCACCATGGGTCCCAAACCCACAAGCAGAGCCTTGGGAGCAGGAGTTGGGGTCCTCACAGAGGCCTTTGCCTGGGATGGGACTTTGCACCCCTTCCAAACCCTGCTTGTTCTGCTCCATCTCTTACCAATAATAGGGATGCTCAGGCTGGTTTTAGCAAACCCACCTCAACTGTGCATCTGAAAATAACTGGAGGTCATAAATCCATTGCCAAATCCGTGCCATGGCACAGGTGAAGTGTCCAACTCAGGGCAAGCACAACCCATGGGCTGCTGTCAACCAGGAGCTGCTGGGTGTGTGTGGGAGCATGTCTAGAAGAGCTGGGGCCATCCTCAGGGAAGGCTCTCCTTCAAAAAAGAGTTTGGACACCGTGCAGTGATTCCTTTGTCATACCTCCACATTCACATGTTGTTTTCCTCATCTGATTTCTGGGCTACACCTGCCAAACCAGCAAAGGAGAGGAGGCACTGAGCTGTTGGGTGGTTAACAAACCACTGGCTGTGCTGGACAAACCACAGTCATGCAAAGCACAATGAAGACACAGTGATATGCTTTTACTGCCTCTTAATCCTCAGTAGAAGTCTACTAATATTCAATTTGTGACATTATTTGCACATTGAATTAATCCAGAAACTAAAGGGCTAATGAGTTATGGAAAGTAGCACACGGTTTAATTGCAACAACAAGGGCCTGCCGGCCTCCCTCCAGTCAGGAATGCCTGGGTAAAAATAAAATTCTGCATGCACTGGTACACACCAGATGGGCAGGGAACAGCAAGTTAAACAATGTGAACTATCTGAATGATTGTTCTTTTAAATGCCCCAAGTTTTCCTTTTTCTTCAGGCATGCTCCTCATGAAACAACATTCATTAAGCATAACACAACAAAAATCAGGATGACCAAAGGAAAGAAAAATGACCAAGAAAATAATCACAGAATCGTTTAGGTTGGAAAAAATCACAGAATCCAACTGTTAACTCAGTAATTCCAACTCCATGACTAAACCAAAACCCTGAGTGTCACAATTTCCTTGCAGAAAGACAGAAGGTTTTTAAGGTGATGTTGAAAACAAGAGAAGTCAGTTGAAGAACTTGTAGAATGAACAGGACAGTAGATATTTTCAGCATATGATGCCACCAGCTCTTAGCAAAAGCTGCTGCTTCATTCAGTGTGCTCAACCCTCCGCACAAGATTTACCCTGCAGCAGAACCACAGCCTTGGTCCACACCCAGATGAGTAAGAATTAGGACTTAAAAGTCAAGCTGCAAAACAGAAACAACCATAAAACTTTCCCCCTCCTCAAGCCCTCCTTTCGACCTGCTCTGCAGGAAAGGCCTCTCCACTGTTTCACCTTTCTGGAACTCTTTCACTGTTCTGCCTTTCTGGAACACCTAAATTTCCCAGAATGGTCCCAGCTTCCAGCCAGCAACACAGCACAGTCACATTCTATGCATACACCTGTTTTGGGGCCAAATAATCAGCAATGAAGCTGATGGAAACTTTGAGGAGGAAAAAGAACAGGCTCCCTGTCTGGTTGGTTGACATCTCAGATGATTTAAAGCTCTTCCCAAAGCTTTTTACTGTGAAGAAAAGCCAGGAAAAGCATCTTCTGCATGGACTTGTAGAAACTGTCCCTTTCTCAAATCCCTGTGTGGCAGAAACAGAAACATTTCACTTTAGTTCATGGTATGGAAAGCTGGCCTTCTCTGAGGTGTCCTCAAAATCTGGTCTAAGAAACATATAAAATAGCAAATCCAAGAGACCCAGACAAAATGCCTCCTTTTCCCTGCCTGAGCTTTGTTAATGGTCAACCCAAGCCAGGAGCTCCTGCATTTGTTTCTCCTCTGCTGCTTTCCCCAGCTGCTGGAACAAAAGCAAGATGGAGCTGCCAGCAAAGAGGGTTGGAGACCCTCATCTCAGATAGAGCCAGGAGCTCAGGAGTCTGCACTATTTAATAGAAAAAGTGAATAAATCTAAACAGCACTTAATTTATTGATGAAGTAAGAAAGACTGTTTAATGTGGAAAACATAAGCAAGATCAATAGCAGAGAGCACAAATAACTGAGGCTATTGACACTTAAGTATTTTAAGCCTAATTGCAGGCATATGCACTTTCTAAGGGTATCTCACCTTCTAATAGCACCCTTGAGATTATGGGGTTAATTGATGCAGCTGTTTACTCCTGGCTCACGTGGTCCAGATTGGGATTCCCTGGAGGATGCTATTAAACTAAAGTGTTTAATGAAGTGCTAAAGAGTGGAGTTTCTAATATTCTCTTCCCTTGAATGAAATTGAATAGGAATTGGAGCAAACTTCTCCTCCCCAGGTGGGAACTGCATCTCAGCATTGGAGTAAATCACCCTGTGCTCCTCACAGGGAGCCTTGTGATGCAGGGGAGAAAGACCAGGCCTTCTCAGGTTCAATTTTGGCATGGGGATACTTGAGGGTTTTTCCCCTCCAAGGAATCTGAGGAAGCCAATGCCACTGCTGTAGTGTTTCAGTGTGATACTGGACTTCTCTCTATTGGGGTGGACTGAAAGGATTTGATCTCCATTTGGGAAGGAGAACAGATAACAGCAGCCATGATGTCACTGGCCTGGGTGTTTCAGCTCAATGGCAGCAGGGTAGAGCAAGACTGCCAGAAAAGAGGCTCTTTAACCAGTTTCCTCTATTTACAACTTGCCCTAGGTTTGGTATCTTTGAAAACCAGGCAGATGCCTGCATACTGTGTGTTTCCTAGGCTGACATCCCTGGTCAGAGGGCACAGCCTCCCTGTACCCATCCTACATCACAGAGCTCAGCTGCCTTTGTCCCTGTAATGGGAAGGTCTTGGCACTTCACCTCCATCCACCACCACCAGCTTCTCCACAGTGAGATCTGGAAAAGCAAAGCAAGCAGTGAAGGAGATTTCATCTCTGCAACCCTTCACCATCACCTAGACCCTGCCTGGAGGGACCCCTGGAGCCTCCCTCCTCTCCCAGGGCCCATCCATCCTGCCAGTGATATCCCCTCAGCCCCTTACTCTGAGCAAGGGTGGTAATTACTGTAAGGCAGAAATTGCTTTCTCCATTTGGCTTTTCCAGCCTGAGAGGGCACACAGACAATGAGTCTGATGAGGACAGGGCTGTCCCTGGAGTGAGGGGCACAGGGCTGCTCTGCCTGAGTTCAGCACACTGGGCAGCACGTTGACCTCAGAGCCTTCATGGTCCTCCCATGGAATCAGGGGCCATGCACAGACCCTTTAAAATCATCCTGTCCCTCCACAGCAGCATTTCTACTGCAACTTGAGATTTTCTTCTCTTTTAAAATCAATTAGTTTGAAGGCATTTTACAAAAGCCTTTCTGGAGCACAGCTATTCCCAGTGAAAATGCTCCTTCTATTGCCTCCATCCACATTGCACCTCCCTTGGGAGGGCCACAGAGATGGTGAGAAGGAAACATTATGTTTGTAGCACAGATAATGTTACCAACTCCACTGGAAATGCTTCCAGGAACAAGCATGCTGACTGGTGTGTGCAAAATGTGGCTGGGAGTGTGGTGGGTTAACTGGGTTGGTGCTTTCAGTGTGTTTGCCCACAGATGCCAGAGGGAACCATCAGGAGTTGTGGAAGGAAACCAAGGAAAGGTGGTTTGCTGTCAGTCAGCACAACCTGTAAGTATGTGGAGAGGTCTGCAAACGCCTTGGGAGAACCTGGGGGTTCTGTGAATCCAAAAAGGCTGAAATCATGGGTGAAGGGGGTTTGGGGCTGTTTCTACCTGTCAGAAGGAATGTGGAACAGAAAGAGCCTGTGAATTTTGGGTTGGATGGGGATAATCTGCAGGAGAAAACCACAATCCACCTCAGAACAAATCTGAGTCTGCTTCCTCCTCCCCTTGTGTCCAGGACCTCATGGTTTTGGGACATTCTGTCTGGAGCTGGAAGAGGGGAGAATTTCCTGCTAAAGCAGTGTGGCCACACTCAGGCTTCCAGCTCTCCAACATGTTGACCAGACTCTTCAAATCTGGGGGAAATGGGAATAATATGAGAACAGTGGAAGCCCAATAGTCTGGAGAGCTTGGCTGTGTGCTGAGGGATGTGCCTGTTGGCTCAGTGCCCTGCAGACTCAGACATCAGAGGGGTTCAAGAGAAAGGAAAAGGTCCTTGTCTGGTGTTTCCCCATCTGCTCCTCAAGTGTTGCGTCACCTCTGAACAAATCTTTCTAATACCAGGATGCCCCAATTCTCACTTCTCACCCCAAAACCTCCCTGTTCCTTTCTGGTTTTATTCTCACTGTCGTATTTCTGCCCTCTACAAATCTTCCACCACCCTCCTCCTTTTGTGCCTTTAGCCAGCTGTGCCCCACAAATGCACCCCTTGCACATCAACCCTCCAAATTAGTGTCCTGGAGCTAGAAAAACAGCTCTTCTGGGTCATTTTAGGCACATCCTTATCAACGTGTGTCAGGGAGCAAGATCAGTGTTGGCTCTTCTCTCCCTGCTCTTTTGCAGCCCACCTAATTCCCACCCTGCCAGTGACATTCCCTGAGCTCTGCCACCATCCAGCCTCAGGGGACCTTCACCATCTTCACAGCTGCACCCAAGAAGGGGCCATGCATTTATACCCTGGACAAAGGCACCAGCTCTTACCTGGTGAAGGTGTTATTGGCCTCCTTGCTATCACCTTCCTCTTGCTGGGTTTATTCATGTTTGCCCATGTGCAGTTGATTTTCCAGGCTCCAGTGGTGTCCCAGGCTCCCAGTTCAGTGTCACCTGTGAATGTCACAAAGGGTGTTTTTACCTTCTCCCAGACCCAGGAAGGCAGGTGGGCTGTCCTGGGTGCCCCACAGCCACCTCTGCTCTGGGGCTCCTGCCCACACAGGGGACCAGCAGCTCCTGGGAAAGTCTTCATGTGACTTTCCTGCCAGTCCAGCAAGCCACAACCACCCTTCCAAACCTGCAGGACATTTCTCTTCTGCCACAACCACTGTGAGGGCAGGCTTAAGCTAAGCTGTTTTATTTCACAAATGCAGGCAGGCCAGCATACCACCAAATTGTGAAGCTTTGCTGCTATGTGCAAACTCATTAAAACACTGTAATTTAATTGCTTGCAATTGTCCATCTATCCTTTGAACCCCACACTCTCTGCAGCACAAGGCACAGAGGATCTCCCATCCCTGCAGCCTCCCCCTGTCCTTGGCAGAGCAGGACCTGTGGTGGCAGAAGGGACAACACACAGTCCCCAGCCCAGTCAGGCCATCAAAGTGCCCAGCACTGGGAGAACAAAATCATTTGTGGTGCAGAAGAAAAATGAAAACAGCCAAAAGGCCGCAACGGAAAACCAGGGAGAGAGGAAAATTAACTAAGAAATATGCAGCCTTGATGTCGATTCACTAAAGAATATTTATTGTCCTCTCATGCATCTTGCTTGCTCTCCTAACAAATATAATATTTTTGAAAGAAAGTCTCTCTTTACCACTGCTGTTTCTCTCGTGCCCTTTCTCTGTCTCACCAGCTCTGTCTCTGTCTCTCTGATACCAACTCTGACAAACCGTGCGATTCTGATGGAAAATTCATTAGTCTTCCCTTTTTTTTTTTTTCTTCCCCATTTTCCCAGTCAGCTTCGCGCCTGATCTGTCAGCCTCTTCCATCCTGATTATCTGGAGACGCCAATTTCAAAGAGACATCTTAATAGTGATGTCAACGAATTAATTAGATGTGTTAATGAGCTAAAAGCAACCCAAATTAAATTAATGCAGTAATAAGCACAGACAGCAAAATTAGCTCCAATTTCTGTAAATGATTCTGAACTGTACACAACATCTCATCCTGCTAGAACATTACCATCCCCCAAAGCTAATCAAGAACTCCAGTGCAATTAACTGCTTAATTACAAAACACACACACAGCTCATAGATCCAGCAGCAGGAGGGGTGCGCTGGGCTGCGGAGCGAGCGGGGAAATTCTCTGCAACAAACCCTGCACATCAGCCCTGCCACAGAGGCTCTGCCCCCACCAAAAACACCCCCCAGGCTCCTCAAAGGGGGTGATCCAGACACAGGGCACGCACAGGGGCAGGAGGAGGGTGGGCAGGAGTGCTCCTCAGGATCATCCTCCGTGCTGGATCCCACCATGGCAGTGCCAGTGTGGCCAGGGATGTTCCCTGGGCCAGGGGCAGAGATGGGCCCATAGCCCCACGTTGGTTATTGTGTTTATCAGACTGGGGGCTGCATGGAAAAGCCTAATTGTCCAACTCTGCTCACCTTCCCCTGGGATGAGAGAGGAGCCACTAATAGCTTTGCAGAGTTGCTCAGGTATCTGATTAGCTCTAATTGCAGCTGGGAAGGCAGAGGGAAGGAGCAGGATAGTGCTGCGGACAGGGGGAAGAGGATGGTGGAAGTAGGGAGAAAGGAAGGGTTGGGGGGAATGGATGGAAATCCCTGGAGGCACACATGAAGAAGGAAGGAGAATGGCGAGGCCAGCAGAGAAATGATGGATGCGAACAACTAAAAAAGAGGAAAATCAGACAAAGAAAGAACTGAAGGCAGAAACAAAGGGAAGGAAGGTAAGACAAAGAGGGCTGCATGCCGCCATGCCCTGTGGAGCAGCCAGGGCAGGAAACTTGGTGGATACAAGAGTGGGTCTTGGACAGGCCCCATCCCGGCCCTGCAGAGCTGGGATGTGCTGGGGATGGTGGGAAACACAGCAGCCTCATCGTGGGATGACACAACCAATTTGGGGGTTGTGCAGTCATCAGTCCAACCCAGTAAATGAGGAATATTTGCCATCAAGATGAGGGCTGAGATTCACTGTGACAAATAACAACTCTGTTTCCCCCCCCCCTTTTTTTTTCCCCTCCACCTTTTATTGCAATTAGTTCAGTCTGTTAATAAGCAAAGGATATTTTTAGTTAATTTCAGTTCCAGTTAATTGATTCAAAAGCGAAACCCAGCAACTGAGTTAATTGATCCATGTGTCTTATGCTGTGGCAGCGAGGTGCTCTCTGGGCAGCTGCCACGGCTGGGGCTCAGAGCAGCATGGCAAGGATGGCAAGCAGGGAAACAGCAGAGCCCCTGCCCCGAGCACGGGGGGCAAGCACCACCCCAGCAGCTGTGCCACACTCACCCCTTGGTGCAGGAGAAGCTGCAGGGTGATGGTCTTTGCCTGCCTGCCTGCGTGCCATGGGGAGTGTGCCAGCCCTGTGTGTGTGCACTGCAGCAGAAATGTTGGTGACAGAGAGCTCAGTGGATGGGATGCCCCAGCTGGCTCCATCCAGCCTGGCACACTGCCCCTGATGGTCTTTAATTTCAGAGAAGTGTGCTACCTGTTCTGCTTTCTACTTCCCTCGTGTTCCCTGAGCTGCCTTGGCAGAGATGCTGGAGGGTGCATCCCCGGCCAGGGATTTTAGCTGCTACTTATAAAGCTGTTTCCATGAGTTTGTCTAATCCCCTTTTCCTCCTGTGGCAGTAAGTTCCCAAAGTTCACTACCTGCCATGTCCAGAAGAGCTCTTTTATCTATCTCAAACCTAATCTCTTACTGTTTTCAGTTGAGTGCCTCTTGTTCTTGTATTTACAGGATTTGGTGAATGACCGCTCTGTGTCCAGATTATCCACTGCCTTCAGGATTTCCTAAGTCTAAGCCAAATCTCCTTTCAGCCTTTTCCACCTCTGCCTGGCAGTCAGCACATCCCTTACCTGCCTTGTGTGTGTGCCACTTGTCACAAGGGCCTGGTCCATCTTTTCTTTCTGGAAAACTGGATCTCCTTACCTGTGAATTCAACACAAGAGTCTCCTGTCCCCATGCTGCTGGTGCTCAGGGTGCTCACGTCCATGAGCAGCCAATATTTAGCTGCATTTTCCTTCATAGAATCAAAGAATAATTTGGGTGAGAAAGGACCTTAAAGATCACCAAGTCCAACCATTAATTCAGCACTGCCAAGGGCACCACTAAACCACATCCCCTATGTCACATCTACAGGTTTTAAATACCTCCAGGGATGGTGACTCCACCACTGCTCCAGACAAGCCTGTTCCAGGGCTTGACAACTCTTTTGGTGATGAATTTTTTCCTAACATCCAATCTAAACCTCACTGGTTCAACTTGAAGCCCTTTCCTCTCATCCTATTGCTTATTACTTGGGAGAAGAGACCAACACCCTCCTGGCTACAACCCCCTCTCAATGAGTTGTAGGGAGTGAGAAGGTTCCCCCTGAGCCTCCTTTCCCCCAGGCTGAGCCTACCAGCTCCCTCAGCCACTCCTGATCAGACATGTGCTCCAGACCCTTCCTGATCTCTGTTATCCTTTTCTGGACTTGATTCAACCCCTCAATTTCTTTCTTGGATTGGGGGGGCCCTGAACTGACCACAGGATCTGAGGTGCAGCCTTGCCAGTGCCCTGCACAGGGGGATGATCACTGTCCTTGTTCTACTGGCCCCATTATTGCTGATACAAGCCAGGTGTCATTGGCCTTTTTGGCCACCTGGACACACTCTGGCTCAGGTTCAGCCAGTGTTCACCATCATCCTTTTCCATTGGGCAGCTTTCCAGCCACTGCCCCAGTTCAGCATTACATAGTCAGTCCTGACTGCTGCTCTTGGGGTTTTTGGTTTCATGACTGCAGGCAGAGACAGCCTCACCCTGATCCCACAGTCCTGCACACCCAGGACCTCACAGTTGTGGTTTGCACAGGCTGAGCAGGCCATGGGTCACACCTGACTCATCAGCTGGGTTAAGAGTCCAGTGGCAATCAAGTTCACAGCTCTGCAAGTTGTTTCCTCTAGAAACAACTCCTCTAATGGCTTTCTGAAATACCTGTTGATATAGGTCTGTCTCCTGAGTTTCCCACAGGCTGCTGCTGTTCCTCTTGCCTATTCCTCCTGATAGCTCCTCAAGTCAATTCACAGCCACCTAATCATTTCCAGGGGAAAGACAAAACTCCTGGGGCAGATAAACCAGAACTGTCAAACACTTGAAGAGCACAAGCCATAAATTTCACCTCACAGTAATGGGCACAGTGCAAACAAGAAGAACACCCAGGCTACAAAACCAGGTTTGAAACAAGACATAAATTGTGCCAGAGATAAACAAAGAGCCTTTAGGCTTCCTCTGCACTGTCTTGGGGGCCTGACAGGATCAGACCATATTCAGCAGGCAGCTCAGCATCTCCTGAGGTGTGTAATGGTCATCCCATGCACAGAAGCTCCACATCAACTCACTTTTAGTAAACAAAATTTTCCTGGCAGCTCCATGGCTTCAGAAAGGGATCAAAATGCAAAACAACCCATCTCAAAGGCTACAGCAGAGGTTTTCTAAGCAGGACTTGCCTAAGGCACAGAGAAACATGGTCAGTACATGGTACAAACACACAGCAGGGGTGTGCTTGAAGCTGCCCTACTCCTGAGCTGTGCAGGGGCCCCTCCAGCTCACACCACTCCTGCTCAGTGGCCCAAGGTGACCATGAACTGAGCCCACCCTGAAACAGGGACATTCTCTGCCTTCACATCCATCTCCCCTCCAAAGCAATGCTGGGATGAGCCATCCACACCATGCTGGGGCACAGCTGTAAGTTGAGATCTCTGAGAAAAACGAAAGAGTTGTTGTGTTCCCTGTTGATGAGTAGAAATAAAGTTGGAATAAAAATCTGCATTGTTGAGCATATTGACTCTTTTGTGCCTGGCCACTTCTTTCTTACTCTCATCTAGGGGTTACATTTTTAAGACAAATAATGCATTTTCAAAGGGACATTAAGGATGTTACTTCAGTCTCTGAGGGCTACATGCATTGAGGAGTAGTGATAGAAAGACAGACAAATTCCTTGGTCTCTGCATCTGCAGTGTAACTAAGGACCTTTCTAATGAAAGAGCCTAATAAAAATAATATTTGTCAGAAAGTGCATACTTAAACAATCTTCTGCAGTTGGGCCTAATAGCGAGTCCTCTGTGCCAGGAGCTCACTGTGATGCAGTTTCCCCTCTTCCCAATTTTTTAAATAGGATATTGCAATGCACTAACCACAAGAAAAAAAAAATCAATACATGAAAAGCTGGGCAAGGAGCTGAGCTTTTTGTGTGTGATTGGCTCTGAGAGCCCCCAGCATCTCTGAGGAATGAGGTGCAGGTCCCAGCCTTTCAGCCAGAATTTGAAATAAGGGCAATCCTTCCCTTGTCAGAACTAGCAGAGACAGTTTGCTTTTAGTGCTCATTGGGAAAGTTGAAGGGAGAGGGAACTCTTCAATAATGCTGCAAATTACCCTCACTTTAAAATGCTAGTCCTTGATTTGTCAGCCTATTTTTGAATAATTTACAGTGGATTTGGCAGGTTGCTGTGATATACAGTGTAATATGCATGTGGAACTCTTTCAAAGCAGAAGTTAATACTTTCCAGGAGAAAAAGGAAATAATTGTGTCAAAACAAGCTTTAACCACTGAGGTTTACCTGTTTCCTAATACACAGGAGTTTGCAAACATGACTCCCATTAGAGCAAACGAGACACACACACATGAGTCTGTCTGCCTTAAGAAGGAAGGCAGACAGACACATATTCTTCACAAGTGCCTTTCTTGGTGTTGGATGATCAATCCACCATCTGCTTTTATTTATTCATGATTTCTCAGACTACTACAACAATATTGACATTAAATACAGCTTTGGCTTATTAATTTTTTTCATTCATATGTATTTTAAGTCAATTTTATTGACTTCCCCTTGGCTTGCTCTTTTAGCTGTTTGCTCGTTTTCCTGGCATGCCACTTTGTGCCTACCCTTACATCCATTTCCAATATTTTCTTTCCAGCCCCTTGCCTCTGTTCCAGGTAGCCACCAGAGAGTAGTTTTCTGTTCCAGGCACCGTGGATGAGCTGAATTCAGACCTGTTGACCAGATTGAATATTTCTCCAGCTCAGGCTGCAGATTTGGGGCAGTCCTGCTTATCCCAGGATCACTGAGGCTCCAGCAAGATACTCTCAGACCCTGTAGCTGTTCCAAAATGATGGCATCAGGACATCTACATCCCAAGCAAACCACCAGTCTCCCCCACACTGGGCATATGCAGATGTGTCACTTGTTCTCAGCAGAGTTTGTGGAGCTCAGGACAGACAATTGTTAATTATATTTGTCCCCTTTCCTCTCTCATTGCCCCCAGGATCCAAGGCCTGGCTAGGACTGCACATTTGATAGCCCACCTCTGACTCTGACCTGTCCCTTCTCCTCCTCATCTCCACACCCTTTGCCTTCACCCCTTCACTGCCTCAGCCCAGTTTCAAGCAACACAGATCAAACAACTAAGCCACAAAAGGACCAAGTCTCCTTTCAGACCTTATCCATTAATTTCAAGGAAGATTTTGCCTACAAAGATTTTGCCTGCCTTCAAGTTTTGGATCTTGATCTTACGATGTCATCCATATGGAAGGGGACAAATCTCATTCTACCCCAGCAATTCACAGCCCTACACCCTCCAAAAGCTCCATATCCATTTTAGGGCATATTGTTTCCCATAAGATGTTTTCCCTGCCTCTCCAGTAATCTTCCTTTTTCCTCTGTTTCTGCAGCTTTATCCTGCCTGTGCCCCTCACAAGACCGTACTGGTTCCTTTTTGTGCTCTGCTCTCTGATCACTGCTTCCCCCCCTTGTCATATCCTGCACTTGTGGAGTAACAACCTGTCACATTCATAACCTCTTTGCACCAAAAACATTCTTTGATCTGTGTAAACTACATTTGATGCTGAAATCCTTGATATTAATATCTTTTGTTTGTGTGTCAATGTTCTCCAGAATCTAATTAAGCAATGTTTTGGGAGCATTGTATATGTTTGAACAATTTGGCAGAGCAGACAATATGAGCTATTGACCTGCAAGGATAAATTGTGCTTGCAGATTCTAGGATTTCACACGTGCATGCTTCTTTATGCTGTTTCTTCTGAAATATGTGCATTCAGAACGAGGCCTTGCTTTGTAATAATCTCTGCAAGGCTTAATCAAGTATCTGCTCATGCTCTTTACTGTAATTGCAGTGGCAGTTACAGCAGAGCACAACAGGGGTAGGTTTAAGCTACCAACACACCCAATATTAAAATACAACAAAGCACAAGTTCTAGCCATACACTAATAACAGAGATTATTCAATCAATAGCCTCTCGTTATGAATGAATAGGTTAAATTGCCTTTGAATGATGTAAAGATTGACAAGGCAGGGGTCAGCCTGATGTAACTACTTACCCTGATTTGACTTGAGTGATTTGAAAGGTGGCACTGAATGGCAGCAGGGTCAGGCCTGTGGGGCTGTGCAGGGGCAGCAGTGAGGCCAAGCACATCCTCAGTGGGGCACAGTGGCTCTGGGGGATGCTCAGGACATGGCAGCAAACACTGCATACCTCTGCTGGGTTGGACCTGGAGAGGGGTTTTAAAAGAGGGAGGGAGGGAGGGAAAAAAAATAACAGCAAATTGTTTTAATGAGAGGTGGAGAGGTGGCTCAGCTGAGTGAGGAACTGTGGTTGCACTCAATGCTGGCCCCACTGGGACAGGCCTGGTGGCTTCAGGCAAGAAAATTGGGGAAATTGGGCCATTCTGAGCTTACCCCACCTTGACACCTGCTCAGATGTAGCTCCCAGGTAAGAGCAGCTCTTGGGGCCAGGCTTCCCCATCCCCATCCCACATACTTGCTGTTCAGTGGAGGATTCACTATCAATACAGGAGCCTTATCTCATTGCTTAGACCTCTTCAAGGAGCTGAAATCAAGGAAGACCAGGATACCAGTGATACCAGTGATACCCAGCAGGTAGGACTGGGAATGCTGGAGAGTGGCTCCACAGGACTCCACAATACTGGCCTGGAGATAAGTGAGTCAGTCAGCTTGGAGGGCAGGCACGTTTTGAGGAGTGGGGATAACTCACCCCAAACCACCTGCCCAATGCTGCTACAAGGGCAGACCTGTGCCTGGAGCCATGAACGTGTCTCTGCTCCTGGACCAGCAAGCACAAACCTCAGGATGTGTGAAATAAAGAGCACTCTTGCACAGGGGAGGTTTGATGGAAAAACAAGCAGGGGGTTATTACCAGGAACCAACCTCACCATCCCTCACCTCTGTTCTGCTGGTGCTAAGCAGCCAGAGTCCCCAGGGCTAAAGTCATACTCCAGATAAGGGCCACCAGCTGACCCAGCCACACTCTTGGGGAGCCCTGCACCTCGTGCCAAAATCACCAGCTCCTCACAAGTGATTTCCTCAGCTGGGCACTGGCACAGCCCTGAGGGGTCTGCTCTGCCTGAGCCTGCAGGGAGAAAAATGTCCCCTGATGAGGATCTGGACTTTTCTAACACTGACCTAGTTTGCTGGAGGGTTTTGCCTCCTTTTTCCTGTTAACAGATAACATCCCACAGCTGTGTACAAATATACCTGCTTTGCACGGTGCTTTGGGCCACGGGCAGATGAAGGGCCATGGGGCCTTCTCCACGGTGAGACTTTGTGCTTCTGCTGGGGGAGAGACCTCCCTGAAGTGCAAGGCTTTCCCAGCATTCAGGCATCCCATCCCTAGCCTCCAGAAAGGCTGGGCTCCTCCAGAAACAGCACAGTGCCATCTGTTGGCTTCCTCACCCTGCGATGGATCAGAACCCTCCAAAGTCCTGGGAAATCGGAGAAAAGTGGGGGGGGAAAAAAGTTATGTGCACCCTGGCTTTCCCCAAGCTTCTGCCTGCCCTTCTCACCGACTTCTGCAGGCAGAGATGATGGGTCTGGCAGTGGGAACACTTTGCTTTTCCATCTGATGCCTGGCATTGTGTGTGATCAGGGCTGTGGCACTGCTCCTCCAGCCTTAACGGGGCTCTGATGGCTCAGTCCCACTGGGATCCTGGATAATTAACTACCACCACCACCACAACTTCCTAGCGTTCTCTTCCAGATGGAAATGGGGAATTTATCAGGGATGCCTGCTGGAAATGCTGATGTCCAGAAATCCTGGACAGAGGGGCAGCACAGGCTGTCTGGGGCTCATGAACCTGCATGGTAAATCCTAAAAATCTGACTTTGGCACAGCAAACTGAGTAGAAATGGCCACTTCCTGAAAAGGCTTCAGTCCAACATGCTCCTGGGTGTAGGAATGAGTGTTGTCCCCCTGTTCCTGGGCTGCCTGACTGTGTTTTCTATGGGAGCACCTACACTGAGGTGGTGGGTGGATTTATCACCCTGCATTGCTCGCACATCAGCTTCAGTGCTCAGGGATGATTCAGGTTGAATGACTCTGAACAAATGAAGATTATATTACCACTGTACAGGATTAAGGAACGTGTATCTGCCTCACACATTTTTCATTGTATTAAAGAAATAAAGGAAAAAATGACAAAAGAAAACTGAAATTCCTAATGGGAGTTTAGGAAGGATTTTTTTTCTAATATTTTTTACCTCCTTTTTCTTACTAGAGGAGAAGATTTTGTAAGTAAACCCAGAGATGGTGTCCCCAAAGAGGCATTGAGGGGTGCTGCCTGGGGCCAGGAAGGATGTTCAGGATCCAGTGCTGATCCTGCCCAACCTCCTCTCCTGCCTTGAATTTTTCACCTGAGAATGCAGAAGATCACATTACTATACCCCTCAACCTCACAGGAGCAACCCAGGCCTTCATTAGTTAATACCTGCAAATGGAACTTGAAGATGTAAAGTGTTCCATAAATGTTAAATATTATTATTCTTGCTACAAAGCAAGAAGTGAAAAGAGACAGGGATAAAGCTCAGTGGAAGAGATCTCTAGTTACTGATAAAACAGTGTCTTGAATGACGTATGGATAGAAAGTTTACATCATTTCCACAGAGGAATGCAATTGCCACCTGGAGTAGTCTCATTCTCTAAGTTCACTCGTGTCCAGACCAACCATGTTTAGTTTGGAGGTGGCCTAAGCAGCAGAGAGGACAAGAGAGGGTGAAGCTGAAGTGTCTCATCCATATCTGTGCACGCCTGGAGCCGAGCTGGGGGCTCTCTCCCCATCCCCAGTCCCTGGTGTATTTGCAGCAGCAGCTCTTTGCTGCTCTCTACCCAGAAATGGCATTTTTCCACTCTGGAAAGAGAGAGTGGGGAGATCCCTGCAAAGTGTCATGGTGTTATTTAAAGAGCCAGGCTGGTGAGCTTGGCAGCACGGAGTGAAGGATGGGCATCCCACAGATCCCAGCCCTGGCACCACTGTGGTGAGGAAGGGTCCTGAGTGCCACATCCAGGCAGATGTCCTTGTGCCCAGAACAAGTACTTGGGCTCCTGTGGCCACAGGCCAGACACCAGGGAGCCAGCCTGAGGGAAATCTTCTAACATTTTCTACATTAGTACTAAGTGGAGGGAACATTTGAGTCACTATTTCCGAGCTGAGATGTTGTGCTTGTTTCTGCACTCTCCCAGGGGATGAGTTCCAGCCACCAGGATGTGACAGGGGCTATTTCTTTCTGGACTATGCTTAATAATTTTTCAAACCTAAGTAGACCTAAATTTAAAAAAAAAATTCCTCCTTCATCACTAAACCCTCAAATATTTTTGAAATACACAAAAGGAAGAAACACCCAGCAGTACAAGCTGCGTTTTGGGAGTGAGGATGCTGCACACCAAGGTGAGCCTGAATGAGGCAGTGGCCAAATCTGTGCCTCAGTTTCCCTTCCCATGAGATGCAGCCAGCACCTTCTGACCCACGTGCAAAACCACTTCGTAAACCACGCATGAAAGGCCTTACACAAGTAGTTATTAATATTAATAATAATAATTGTTGTTGTTACTAAGCCAAGTATAAAAATAATTTTTCATAGAAACAAAGTGCCCTGTCTCGTGGTGATAGATTACACGATGCTAGAAATTACTCACAGTATGAAGCTGGTTTCCAGTCTGGTTCTTTTCAATAAATTATAGACTGAGCCCCGAGTGAGTACAGTTTACCAAAGTAAATTCAAAATGGGCAGAAAGTATATTCTCCCATCAATTGTGCTCACAACCATTTCGGGGTTTGCTCCTGAGAAGAAGTTAAAATCTCCCAGAACGTTTTTCCGGGGCTGATGGGGACATGGCCCTGTACTTTGCAAAGGGAAACGGGGATCCTGGTGGGGATGGGGTCTGTGTGGAAGAGGGGACATGTCCCAGCCACCCCTTGGGCGCTGCTCTGCCATCACCGGGGCATGGCCGCATCTTCCCCTCGCACCCCCGCTTTATTTATTACTCCCATTTCGGGGGGTTCTACGCCCTCCTTTATCCTCCCAGTTCCTTCCAGATGGGGCTGCCGCCTCTCCCCCGCGCTGGGCGGCGGTGCCCGTGGGCAGGTGTAGGGCAGAGCGCAGCATATGCCGCGGCTTTGGCAGCGCCGGCTGCGGCGGCAGCTCCCGCGCGTCTCGCCGGGCAGCGCTCAGCTGGGACCTGGCGCCGCTCGCAAACACCATCTGGCCTTGGCAGGCCCCGGGACCCTTCCCCGGCAGCGCCAGCCCGGTGCCAGCCGCGCTCGGCACAGCCACGGGGCCGCCGCGCCGCTGGGGACAGCGCGCCGGGAAGGGGCCGGGAGCTAAGGGGGGTTCCGTGCCTGCTGGCCCCGTGAGAAGGGGAGATTTTGGCAGCCCCCAGGTGCGCTACAGCAGCTCAGGCACCATCTCCGCTCCCCACAAGTCCCTCCAGCATCAGGCGATGGGGAGGTGGTGGCAGGGGGCTTTCCTTGGGGCTCCTGCACATCACAGCGAGGCAGCAGCCTCTGCTTCCAGCCCCAGAACATGATCGGTGCGGGCAGGACAAGAGCCACAAATGGGAATTATTTACGGCAAAGGGAATCTCTCTGCCTGGTGGGTCTGCCCTGGAAAAGCTGCCCTGTGCCTCTGACTGGCACAGCACACCTGGGATAGGTGGCTATGTGTGCAGTAGCCCATCTCCTCCCTGAGTAAGCATCAGCAATAAAACCATTTCTGGGTGTCTGGAGTCAGGTCAAAGGGAATTTTAAAAAAAACCCTAAAAACAAAAACAAACAAACAAAAAAAAAACCCACAGAAAACCAAACCCACAAAAACAGGAAAAAAAAAGCCCCAAAACCCCCCAAAAACAACCCCAAACAAACCCCCACAACAAAACACCTGAAGCCTGTCTAGCATTCTAACAAAGTCCATGAGGGCAGAGTCCACGGCCACTACAAATCTGTGCAGGATATGTCCCACTCAAGGACTTTAGGATAAACCTAAGTCCATTTTGTTTGCTCTCCATGATGCTCACACATTTTACCTGCACCTTGATCCCAGACCCCTGCATCCCACCCACTCTCCAGGAAAGTCCTGCTCCTGCCATCACTCCCAAATCCCTTCCCACAGAGGACTGACAGGAAAGGGGTGGCACAACCTCACATATGCAATGCCAAACTCTGGGACCAGCTCTGGCCTGGAAATACCTGAGCTGTGGTGGGAGATGCTTCTGCTCTCACTGAGCTGTCCAGTGCTCCCAGTTCTCTGCCAAAATGTGGTCACAGCTTACAAACAGATTTGCAGAGGAAAGGGGCACTGGAAGGCTGCAGAGAGAAGTGCTTCCCTCCCTTCTGTGTGCAGTGAGGGCCATCCCCACAAGCTGCAACAGCCTCTGCAAAGCCTGACCATCATGGAGGGGAAATGCAGGAGGCAAAACTTTCTGGAAGGAGCTGTGCTTGCAAACATCCTGTCTTCCCCTGGGAAAAGGGGTTTCCTCCACCTCCTCAGCTACAGCAGCAGCAGCAGCAGTTGTGAGTCAGCAGGGTGAGGTGTATTTTGGCTCCTGGAGGGATTCTTTCCAACCTGCTTACCCTCATGAATGGCCTCACTCCAGCAAAGCAGCCCCTGAGCTCGGGTGCTCTGGAGAGCAGGCGGTGGGTGCTGGCCATGAGGACAATCCTCACCCACCTCTGTCCAGGCACCTCTCCCAGCTCTCATGAAAATTCTTATATCTTCCTAGCCAATTCCACCAGAAACTGGAACGTCCCTAAAAGCAACTTACACCTACAGAAAGTGACAGTGTGACATCAGCACCTGCAAGTGACTTCTTTTGTGTGTGTTCAAAGCCAGAGAACACAGCTAAGTGGCTTGGACTCCGGGACCCTGCGGTCCTGGGCAAAGCTGTGCATCATCTGTGCAACTGCACAGAAAATAAACATGCAAAGTCACGGCTGCAGTGGAGCAGAGCATCTCACAGGGTCCATTTACTGCTATTTGCCAGCAAATTCCGGTTGCAATTGCACTGACACAAACCCACTGCAAGTGTCAGTGACACTACACCAAACCTCACCTGCCAGGACCCATCATTACAAATCCAAATCTGACTTCTCTTTCCCTTGCTCTTTGAGAAGGAAATGGTCTGATTTCTTCCTTGCCAGATCCTGATCCCCAAATGCAAACAAAACTCAAGTTTTTCTAGATCTTTGTGTGCCAGAAGTTGTGAACCTTGAACAGCCAGGCGCTGCCTGTCCTGCAGACTACTTTGTGTAACACACAGATACATCTGCCTATACCTAAATAATCTATATTTATATATATGTAATACACAACTGGCCATTTTGCATGTAGAGCAGCTTAAAGACAGGCTGACCCCAAACTTACTTGAAGCCCTTTAGCTCCCAGGCCTCTCTAACAGCATGGCCATCCCTCTGGGCTCTGTCTAGCCTGGGAGGATGCTGACAAAGGAGAAAGAAGAATGACAGATGCTCCCCGTGCACGGAGGCAAATAGAGACGGGATGAGGGGAAAATGGGAGCCTAAAGGGAAAGAAAATGAGTGTGCACACACACAACACATATGCACACAAAGACAGGCAAGACAAAGGCAAGGGGGACAAGCAAAAGAAGGGGAGCTGGAGAAACCACCCAACGTGCTTGGCGAGGGCAGACTGCAGCAGCATCTCGTGCTGCTTCGTGAGATCCATCCAGGACATATCTGCATCGGTGAACCACAATCCTGACACCGGTCCCTTTGATAAATATTTATCATGCCTGGCTCTCTATCACTTCAGTTTCCACCAGATTAACCTCGATTCTTCCAACAAAAAACGCCCTGATGTTCTGCCTGACACACACACGCCACACTGACCTTCCTCCTCCAGATTCCCCAAGGCCCTCGCTCCTGTTCAGCTAAGGGAAAAATTTGCTCTCATCAATCAGGACCAGATTTCTCCCATGCCATGTAAATAATTTAGAGGCACAAGCATCCATGGCACTGCTTATGTGCAGCCCAAACCCAGTGCCAGGAATCTTGGGAAAAGGGCCCAATAATATTGTACCAGTCCAAAGTAATTAAAGTGCATCATTACATATAAATTTGTAATTAAACACTTTAACGTAATCATCCCGCACAGCACGATTCCTGATGAATTAATTAAAAGAACTCCAGAAATTAATGTTTTACTTGTCACCATTGTTGTGCTAGCTGTAGCCATCTCCCTGACTATTCCTGCAGCATGTTGTGAAGTAATTATATAATTACTGGGGAACGGGAAGGCCCAAAGTCCCAACAGAGGAGAAACCTGAAACAAAGTGGAAACAGCAACCACAAAAGGCAGAAGCAGTGCCAGTCTCCCTCCATCCAGCCCCAGCAGAGGGGAGTTTGCAAGAGGAGGGGAATGATGAGATTTCCATCAGCTCCGCATCACAGATGTGTTCTCCCAGGTGGGAACACTGCACCCATATGTGCATGTGTAAGGATGGTCCTGCACTCTCCTGCTGTCTCAGCCTGGATTCCTTCTCCCCATATAAAAGTCCTTGTCAAGCAGAAGTAGGGTGGTCACACCAACAACTGTCCCTCTCTATATGTGTCCATCTATTTCCCTGCCTCAGTTTCCTCCCCTTCCACGCCCTCCTTCTACACCTCAAGGTTGGTGCCTGAAAGGGGCTGTTCTTCCAACCCCACTCTCTGACCAACCCTTCTTCCACCCAGACCTCCTAAAATCCTCCCTTTGTGCCTTACATTACACTGGGCTTCAATTTCCTTTCTCCATCCCCTACTTTGGACACAGCTGATCAACCTGGTCCCTCCAAGAACCAGCCACATTCTTCCCATCTCAATGGCTTTAAGTACTACCAGGTGTGTGTCCGCCACTCCTGACAGCACTGAGCCCCGGGATTTTCCTCCTGCAGCAGTGAAGGGGTTAAGGCTGGGCTCAAATTGAATCGTTGGATGCAGTTGGTGTTTGTGCCAGGCCATCCCTCTGTGTGTGTGTGTGTGCATATATCTGCACACAGCGTGAGCCTCACCAGCTCAGCAGCTCCCCTGGGGAGGCACACGGGGCATTCCTGCAACACCAGAGCCCCGGGCTCTCCCTGCTCTGCAAGGCAAACACACAGATGGGTGAAAGGAGGAGCCCACAGGTGCCCTGCCCTGTGCTGGAGCTGGGTGCCAGTCCTGTGTGTGAGGAGGGGCTGCCCAGCCAGCAGCCCTGGCAGCACCCAGCCGAGGGGACAGGTGGCACAGAGCCATGTTTAGTGTCCCCCAACAGGGTGCCATTCTTTGGACAGGATTTCCAGCACTGTGCAGACACATGGCTTCTTCACATTCCTCTTTGCTGCTGGGGGTGTGGACAGCTCCAGCTATGGGGACTGTTTGATGGGGTCTGCACAAGAGGGGATGCCAAGGGAAACCTCCCTCTTCTGCCACCCCACAAGCTGGGTGAGGAGCAGCAGGGGTGACCAGGGTGGGGAGCAGCAGAGGTGTCAGAGTGACTGTGTGGGGTGCTGGCCCACGTGCTCCCTAACAGCAATGATTAGTCCATAGTTGGAAGTGCCCAGTAGGGCAAAAGATGTCCTGTTGTGCATTTTCCATGAATGATATTCCCAATACTGGTTCCTACTGCTCACTGTGCCCCAGGAATATCCCTTATTATCCTGGGCACCATCCCTGGTCTCACCTGGTTGCACCAATGCTGCCACATGGTGAGTAGTCTCTGCTTCCAGCCTGTGCCTTGGCAGAGCAGCAATCGGTGGCTTTGGGTTTTCCCTTTTTGTTATTTTCTGCACAGCCAAAAACAATTAAATGCAGCTTGGTTTTACAGCAGCAAGGCAAGGGGATCAGACAGAGTGGGGAAGACTTGGAAGAGATGACAGTGCCTTCTGGATGAAGCACAGGACAAGGACCCAGCAAGGCCCTGCCCAGGCTAAGGCACTCATGCAGCATGTAACTCTGTTTCCCCATCTAGAGATTATGCTTAACTGGGGCTGCATTAGTTAACATTTGTACAGCTCTTTGAAAAAGTAAAGTGTTTGAGGCTTTAAATCCTGCCAGTGGGAACAGATCAACAAGATTTCTAACCCTTCTGAAAAATTAAAGCTTTTGCCAATTAAGCTGGCAAACGCATGGATGTGAATCTAAAAACCTCTCGAGCTCAAGACCAAGACTGAAGCCTCCTGAGAACAGCCTCTCCTGGCTGCTCCTTGCTCTGCTCCTGCTCACCCGTGTCAGAAATATATCAAGTAGCCAAGCTCTAAGCCCTTTCAGCAGACACATACTTGAAACATAACCAGGCTACAGGAAGAACTGTGGTGGGGCCACAACTCTGGACATTTAAAATGGACAATATGTATGTACAGATAACATCTCCTCCTACATTGCCTGATCTGGCATTACAAAAATGTCATAGTAAAGAATAATTGACTTCAATTTTGCAATTAGCCCTGTAATTTGAGTTGCAGCTTTGATGCCACAAGCTATGGATGATCTCTATCCACACATCTGTCCCAGCATTGCCTGTGCCTGGGGGTTGTTCTGGGGGTCAAGTCACTGCTGGAAGGTTACATCCTCCTGGATGACTCTGAGATTTAAGAACTACATTTTGTGCCACATAAAGCCATTGTGCACACCCTGTCTGTAGCTCCTTTTTTTGGGCAGATTTGCACCTTTGCAGGCAGAGCTGATGAGCAGCAGCACCAAGACAAAGACTTGGGGAAAACCCCAGTTTGTCAAAGGGAAGGGCACTGCCCATCATGACACACACTTGGAGAGGGCCATGGCCTTACCTGGAGTCATGCAGGCCAGAGGAAAACTACACAGGACAGTGGCAACACCACAATGAGTGTTGGTGAAGGAACACTCAATAACTGAATGTCCCATTCCCTTCCAGGCTAACTTCCAGTGTCCCCACCAACACTGGTTCAACTCATGGTAGTTCATCAGCAAAAAGCAAACCCCTGTACCTGCTGTACCTGTCCAGAGTGTCCATGAGGATGGGTGAACAGAACAGGCACATGGGTTGCAATGCACGTGTGCCCAAGCAGGGGCACCTGAAACAAAGCCAAGGGACACTTGGGTAGCAGATTTGGTGAAACCATTTATCCTGCAGGCTCAGACCTCAGTGCCTGCCCAGCACTGTGCTGTGCAAAAATGCCTGTCAGAGCCCAGGGGAGGATGGCTGTGGGTCCAAAGGGGCTTGGAGACACCAGCTCAGATTTCTGCTCTCTGACCAACCCATGCAACCTGAAATAAGTCACTCAATGCCCCCGTGGGGTGGGAATAACCCTGACATTGCACCCTCTGAGCCAGGGCTGGGGTGCAGCCTTGGGGAGAACCCTGTCCTCCTCACCATGCTCACCCCAGGAAAGGTCCAGCTCACAGAGCCAGGGGCCCCTTCTTCACCCTTCCCCAGTCCCCAGTGGAACAATTTACCTTTCGGAGCAAGTCCAAGATATTAATTAAGATAAATCTACCTCAATTTTGAGATTCTCTTATCATGTAATTTATCAAAATTATGTTAATTATTTCTGTAGGGCAGCAAAATTATTACCTCTTCCGTGTCTGATTTGTATTAATATTCATAATTTAATAATTCAGCATCCAAGCCATCTGGTTTGGGGAGCCACGCTCCTTCCCCTCCCTTTGCCAGAGCCAAAATGTTCCCCCCTCCCCACTCCAGCACCCATTCAGGCAGCCCCCACCGGCTCCCCACCAAAACTGTGCCACCACCTCCTGTCGGCATCGGTGCTGGTGTCCCCCCGGTGTGGCTGAGGATGCCGTGGCAGGATCCTGGTCCCCCGGGGAGGGGGAGCAGCCCTTCCCCTGTGCCAGGCTGAGCCTCTGTCACCGGCGCTGTCTCAGCCCGGCAGGTGAGCGCAGCTGAATTGACATTTTCCACACTTTGTGATTTTTACACTGTAATTTGACATAATTAATGCCTACATTACTGCTGATAATTTAGCTAGTTAATTAAACTCGGAGGAGATAATTAAGGAGAGGCTACTGCTTGGACTGCTAATTGTTTTTGTCATTATTTTAGGGGCCCGACAGCTGCCGGCTGAGTCATCCTCCCCATCAGCTGATGGCCACACGTGACGGCGCTGCCGTGGACACCGGGTGCCCGGTGAAGGCTGAGGGCTGCCGGCAGCTCGACCCTCTGTGGCTGGCCGGGAGCCAGCGGCCGCCGGCCGGAGCCGCGCAGATGGCGAGCGGGGTCCCGCAAACGCGCGGCCCCGGCGCTGCTCCGACCCCGGGCTGGGGCTGGAAGAGACGTGGAGAGATGCAAAGAGGTTTTTGCAGAGGAAGAGTTGAGTGGTGTGCAGGAAATCAGCCTCCAGCGTGCCGGGGAGGGCAGAGAGGGAGGATGCTCAGGGCAGTGGTCCATGAAACGCCTCAGGTGCTGTCAGCTCATGCAGCAAAGGGGATCCCGGCTCGCTTTGGGGCTCACGTAGAAGTAGGAGATCCTGCCCACCCAGCCAGCTGGAGAGGAGAGTGAGACCTGCAGTTCCCTGTGCAGCAGTGCCAAGTGCTCCTCCTGGCACTGGGAAAAGCCCATCTGCCTGCAATCCCCAGAGCAGGAGGGGAGGGAGGGCAGAGGAGGGTCCCTCGTCCCCATGTGAGTGGCTTTCCCCTTAACCCCACCCCAGCTGCCCCGGGCTGTGCTGCTGCAGCATATGCATTCTCCTTCTCAGGTGCTTTGGCTTCATCTCTAACTGTGAATATAACCAAACTTACTGAACAGAAAAGCAGGTGGGCGAAAAACCCAGCTAATCCCTGAAGAGAAAAGCATATCACCGAGCCAAAGTCCCCACTCCCCACTGCATTCCTCATCTCCTGGAGCCCTCTGCCAGCCTTGTCCCACACCACCCACCCTGCACCATTCCCTGCAAGGCTCCAACCAAAGCCCCAGCTCCCCTGACACGGGCACCAAGTTCAAAATGACTCCATCAGTGCCTGTATCTCTTCCACACCAGACCACTTGTTCCTCCAGCTGAGCCACAACCTGAACTGACATGGGAGCAGAGAAGCCTTCATCCTATGGCCAACTGGGAGCTGCAGGAGCTCTGCACATCCCAGCCATTCCCCCTTCCTCCCTGGAGCCTGGTGGGAGGAAGGCAGCATGAGGCACAACCATCACCTTGCTCCTGTTCCATGACAGCTAGAGAGGCTTTGTCCAGCCTTCCTGACATGCAAAGCCCCCCAGCCTCCCCCAGGCTGCACCAGCCCATGGCCCCTGATGACCAGTTTCCCTCCCCACCATGGGCAGCTCTGCCAGGCTATTTGCTGTCAGAGATTTCTTTCCACCCTCTGCCTCCTGGCGAGCTCAGTGCTCCAAGCTGGAGGCCAGCTTGACATCTCAATCCAGAGATTAAGACAGAGACTGGTCACTGCCCAGTTCTGGTGAACACCCTTCAAATAATTTGATTAATCATCTTAGCTTCACTCGGTGCAGTTGGCATCCTCCAGAATCAAAGCCTCTGCTGAAATGCTGTGCAGAAAAACCATAAAGCTGCTGTAAAGGTTCAACCAAGCATGGACCAAAGCAGAAGCCAGGACTCCAGAGGCTGTGCACTGGGTTGGCTAAATACTCCCTCTAAATATCTCTACAGCTAGCAGTCAGAGACATATGAGATGTGTAACAAATTGCACAGGGGCTGCTTTTCCTTCTCTCACTCTTAGAGGAGATTTTTTTTTCCCCTCCTGCATTTCTATTTATCACAACGCAAAACAGAAACGTGCCAAAAGGATTTTATATTTTCACTTGGAACAACAATATTTGGACAGCCCCAAGGATAGCAATTGCAGCAATCATGAAAAAGTAATACTTTGCGCTTCTGTGGTCTCTTTCATCCAAGCATCTCACAGCACTTCACAAACGTTGGCTGTGATCCCACGGAGGCCCATGCACATGGATCATCCAATATAGGAATTCACTCCACTGGGTTCAGCAAATCAGGACTGTGGGGCTCTGTGGGGCTCTGGAGTTGCTCACCTCCACGCTCGCCGAGTCAGCTGCTCCATCAGCACTCACACTGCATCCTGAGTTATTTGTTGATATTTAAGTCTGAGCTCCTGGAGTCAGGGGATTGTGTTTCCATTTTGAAAACTCTCTAGTTTGTCATCTTGGTGCAATCCCTGCAACAGGAATCCTAAAATCCCAGAAAGCAAAAGAAAAATAAGACAAACCAAACATACTCCCTTTCCAGCGTGATGCTTTTTTTGCAGGCTCATCTCTCCTTGGAGTCGTGCTTCAGGATTTTTGTATTTATTTTCACCAGAAGACAGCAATTCCTGCACTCCAATACTCATAAAAGAATAAACCCAGCTGATCTCAAACTGCTCAGGGAAAACTATGGCAGGGAGAACGATTTGCCAAAATCTACAGCAGTGAAAATAATAAACCTCAAATGTCCTTGTTCCCAGTGCCTCCCCTGCCATACAGACAACCACAGCCCAAATGCTTGAGGGTTTGGTTGGGGTTTCTACTGTCATTGTTTTCTTGCATGAAACCAAAGAAGTTTTCGTTCTTTTATCCAGTTGGGATAAAATAACTGGCTATATCCAGTGGCCCAATGCCCCACCAGGGATGGGAGGCCAAGAGCTCCCACTGATAGCATCCTTCCTGCTCCAAACTCATGTTCCAGTGCCAAAGAATGGCCAATGTTCAAGACAAAGCTCAAGCCACATCCCTCTTGCAGAGCTCCTGAGGGTCATCCCCCCTCAAATGGAGACCTTGCAAGTCACCCCTTAGGCCTTGGGTTGACATCTCCATGAAGGACATGCTAATTGTCATTGCTAATGAGCCCCTCTGCCACAGTGAAGCAGTGGGAGATAATCAGCCATTGCTGTGAGAGTGGTTTCCTTTAAGCATGAAGAGGTGACCCCTTCCTCTCTGCATCCCAATCCTGGCTGTATCAGGTCACCAGATTCCTCATAAGTGTAAGGATGTTTTTGCCAAGATCCCTGGAGAAGCCATTGCTACTGCATCACTGGGACAGCCCAGCTGAGTGGGAAGCATTGTCCCACAGACTTGCCAGGACATCATCCAGTGCTTCACTGGGCAACTTGAAGGTTATGAAGGTTATTATAAACTGGAAGGTTATTATGGCTACCCTGGGAAGTGTGGCCCCTGATGACCAGCTACCAACCAGAGCTGATGGTCCTTCAGGGCTGTCTTCTGCTCCTGGGGGCACTTCCAGCAAACCACCCAGCCTCTCTGTGTCTCAGCTCTGTGCCCTGCTGGAAGGACACGTTTGCCACACTCAGTGCAGCTGAGCAGCATTGCAGCCTGCGGTTCAAACCCAGCAGAACTTCACCCTTCCACCTCTCTCACCTCTGTGCTATCTCCCAGTGAAATGAATCTCTCCCATCTGCCCAGTCCAGAGTCTTCATCCCAGCAGAGACAACCTCAGCCTTGCCTCCCCTGACCCCCTTTCCCTGTGACGTGCTCGTGCTCCAGCTCTGAGTGCCCTCAGCACCGGAGGGGAGTGAGGAGCAGAGGGAGAGCATTAGGTGGAATGAGAGATAGCAAAGGCACAGGCATATCAGACGTCTCCAGGCAAGATAACACGATAAATAATCAATCAATCCCTACAAAATCCTTAAGTGCTTGATGTATCCTCCCGCAAATTGAATCACTTCTTCTACCAGGAAGTTCTCTCTTGTAAATAAATGAGAGCAGAAATGGCCCATATTGAAAAATAATGTTGTTAAAACCACTGATTAAGTTTTACACAAGCATATGAGAGCAAACTAAAAGGTTTTAGCTTTTTAATTTAAGAAATGAGGAATATGATATAATTTCAATTTGTGATGAGATAAGATGTTCTCGATATTGTGGCTTCAATTGGATTATATCCTAATGTACTTTTATAAAGTGTCAGGCTAGCTGCAGATTAAGGTATGTGTGTAATATTCTTTATTAACAATTTAATGGACTTGCTTTCACTCTATCCATCTTAATCAGTGTTTCCAGTCCACTTGGGAGATCTAGTTAGTGGAAAACCTGAAACTCCAACCTGATGAAAGAGGGAACTCAGTGATCTGTCAGTGTCAAAAAACAAGAGGGAACTACTGATAAAAGACTGTTGAGGATCATCTTTAACCTCCTGTCATCAGCACCACTCCAAAAGCTCTCAACAACCGCTCTTGGAGTCACTCAATGAGACATATGCCTTTCCTCAGATCTGCATCCTTCTCCTGCCAGAATAATAAAGGGGCTTTTGGCAACAGGCAGAACTTCCCAGATCACAAAACATAGTTGCCTGATCTTGAGAGACCTGCTCCTATAATCCTATTTTACAGTCAAACGCCAGTGCAAGAGCAGCTTGGTTGTGTGGACTCTCCAGTGCTTGTCCATAGTCTCTGCTCTGGTGCTTAGACACTTCCATCTCATTTCCCTACAAAATTTATTCATGACTAGTTTGTATCTGCATGTTCTGGTATCAACATTGGCCTTTAGCTTAACTAGCTGCTCTCCCTCTCTCGTGTTTATCTGCCTGTGCAATCACATCTCTCAGACTTCCTTTCATTAGGCCAAATAAGCTGTGCTTGTTCAGTTGTCTCTCACAAAGGGGTTTCCCCACACCTTCCCTACTCTGCCCTGGCTCTGCACCTCTTCCAGTTTTCCACACTGCACATAAGTGTGCAGTCCCCCTGTGCAAATGCTTCCCTGTCCCTTGGAAATGCCTTCTTTCCAGATAGCTCCAAGAACCAAGGTGCTACCCCAGCCAGCTCCTGCTCGCCAAGCACCCACCTCTCCACCCTCAGGCACCCCAGGAGGGTTAAGTCCTCCCCCCCCGCCAGTCGAGAGCTTTCATACTGCAGCTGTTTGGTGAGAAATTGCTATTTCACACACACACACCAGCCCACCACAGGGTGACTGGGACGGCTGGTGATGCACTGCACGAGGTCTCACCTCTCTGGTTCCCCACCTCCCCCTCCCCAGCACTCACACTGCCATGTGCATGCACAAACAGGGACTTGATGCACAGGACCAGGAGCAGCAGTCTTGTAAATAACAGCCAATCAGGGGAGAAAAAAAAAAAAAAAGAAGAGTTTATACATCTAATCTCCTTTAACTCCCTTGCAATGTGATGATTCTGCAAGGGTGGGTCGGTCGTAGCTGCAGGTGCTCCCGGACGGGGGAGGAGCACAAAAATGAAGTTGTTTGCGGCTTTTGATTCCATCCCTGGAATTATTTACAGCTGCAGGCAATATTAAACTATGTAGAGCAAGTGTCCTCATTTACATGCTAATTCATTTATACCCTCTGGATTGATTTCTCCAATTCATTTTCAGCCCACTAACTCTTCTGATATGAATTATATTATCACCTCCAGAACAGCAGCAGGGAAATGTGACGAAGCCACCCCAGCTCTTCTGATCTCTAATTGCCCTCGCTGTTCGGAGCCGGCGTGGCCAGCTGCAGCTTTGCCTCCTGGCTACCAGCACCCAGCTTCCTTCCATCTCCTGGAGAAAAACCAGCGGTGTGGCTCAGAGAGGGAATCATCCCACTGCCATCGCTCGCCTTATTCTTGGGGAAGACCCAAGCAAGAGGAACTTGGGCTTGCTTTGGAAATCATTCCCTCTCTCTGCCCAGGAGGAGGAACCACCTCATTTCAGAGTCCATCTGTGTTCTGCAGAGGGAAGTCCTGGAGTAGGAAAGAAATTGAATTAATCCTCGATTTCTCAAGGGACTTTCTGAGGCTTCTCAGCTTTTCACAGCAGCTTCACACTGCACTGGACAGACAAGACACATTCCCAGTTTTCCCTGCCTTGGGAATGGGATACTCACCAGTGGAAAGGACACAGTGCCCAGAGAATGGAGAAGGACAGGCAGAAGTAGCTGGAAGCAGTAGGACTCCTGTCCCTGACAAGGTTTAGACATCCTTTTCCAGGAGGCACATCCAAATGTGCAGATGGCTCTCTGGAATCTCTGGTTGAGGTGTGCCAAGAGAACAGCAGAGAAAAGACCCAACTCCTGCACTACACCTAAGCAGAAGGATGAGTCTGACAGACATGGCATTCAGTATTTCAAAGACTTCCAGAAACCTTTCTACAGGCTGACTCATTCCTTGCTCATACCCACTATCTTGTTTGAACAGCATGGTCTGTCAGAGGGACTGGATGGTCCAGGACTGATGGACATTAAATGGGACCACTTCCCACCCAAAAATCTGAGCAAAATGAAAGCTATAGGGAAATAAACAGGAAATAAAAAGGTTTTGTGGTTGGGTGGTTTGTTTGTTTGTTTGTTTGTTTGTTTGTTTGTTTGTTTCCTGGATGGCAGGGAAAGGGCAGCTCTTTGTTCCTGATTTACGTAATCTGAAACAATTAATCTGTGAAGTCCACAGTACCATTCCCCTTGACATCCAGTGTTTATTATGCTTCAGACAATTTCAAATGAGCACTTGAAAAGGAGAGAGAGCCCCTCTGCCTCCTGATCACTGGAGGGAAGGAGAAAGGTGTCCTAAACAAAACAACAGACTGTCCCTTCTTAATGGCACTTCAAAGCTCTTCGGACAGGAAAACTGATAATTGTGTCGAGTACAGTTTTTCCAAACTTCATAATTTAGCGCTGAAAACTGGGCTATTGAATTCATATAGTTCTTTGATCAAGACCAGTTAATTAAGTTATTCCCTTGATATGACTCTTATCACTTTAGTGCCAGACCTACATCACACTTATGCAATTTACATCCTGGCTTTGATACGCATCGTTTAAGCTTCCCAGACCAAAATCACTGGGTTTCTGTAGATTCCCTGCTACCTTGCCAGCTTCACCATTAGGATGGGCTACAGGTCAATTACTAATAGAGACACTGTGCACACCAGGAGGCTCCTGGGTTTCTCTACTTTTGGTGACTCCTGTCCTTCCTGTTCCTTCCCACCTGATACCTCCTGACTCTTCATCTTCACAGCCAGCCTCCCTCTGTTTCTGACCAACCATCCAGGGGCTCTTTCAGCAAATCCTCCTCCTCCTCCACACTTCTGCTTTCCACAGGAGAGTGACAAGCTCCAATTTAGGTCTCCACAGTTTTTCTTGGGCTTATCCCCTTAAACCGGATTAGCTAACGTCTTAATGCCAGTGACACCAGTCACAGCTCACCATCTGATCCTGCCTTTCAGGATTTGCTGCATCTATGCACTTTCCATTGCTAAACCAGATCCTCTGATCTTTCCTTCCAAGCCCCCCAACTCCCCATCACCATCACTCTGCCACTGTAGCCTTTTTGTTTTACTCCTTATATCTAAGAGATGCCCAGATCTCCTTTCTTCACCCAGCACCTCCAGGGTCTGAACTCTTCCAGCTTGCTGACAGCCTTTGCACTTACCCTGTTTTCACAACTATGACTATCTGTTCCAGACTGTTTTCTTCACTTTGAGACACCTTCCTGGAAAACTCACAGCACCCCTTCCTTGGGCCTCCCTTTTCTTCCATATCAGATACAAGACCTCAAGGCTTTCTTCCCCATCACCATTTACATACAAACCAGCCCAAATGGTGATTCCTCTTGTGTCTTTTAAACCTCCTTTACAGACCCACGTCCCTTCCAAGCATTTCTTCATTTTCCATCCATCTTCACTGCGAGGTGGAGATGCTGCTGCTGTAGCTCTCTCCATGCAGCTGTGTGGAGCAGTTGCATCAGGAAGTCCTTTTCCTCCCACCTCCCTTCCTTTGCCCAAGACCAGCTCATAAACATCTTAGGGTCAAACCGAGTATTTCATCAAGCTGTCTGTCCTGATCATCTCTGTATTCCCAAATTTTAGCTAGTCCCCTGCTCTCTGGGTGGAGGAGAGGGACTCTGTGGCTCAGTAAAACAACTATTACAGGGCAAGGACCAGCCTGCAACTCCTGAAGAGGTTCTGCAGCTGGAACCCACTTGTGACCAAGAGAGGAGATGGTGTGATCTGCAGCTTTCCATCATGGGTCTTCCTTTCTGGGATGTGATGGAAGAACACTGAGAGAAGTATGAAAGAAACACAGGCCGTGGTGACCCCTGGTGACCCCTGGTGCTCTGGGTGCTCCCCAGCATCCCCACCATGGCTCATTCTGGTTCCCAGCTCAGGGTGTGATGTAAAAAGCAGTCACATTCTCTGTATCGATCAGGCTGTCCCTCCACACACATGTTCCCTTTGTCCCCCCTAAAAGAAAACCCCAACTGAGAAGAGTCACCAGCTGGAGTTTAATTTCAGACTCCAAGGCATATCTGGAGCCAATTTGCAATGCGCTTACTCCGAAAATCGCCCTCCCCTGTGACGCTTGACAGCTCCAGACCACAGTCCTGCTCTCAGCTCCGAAGGAAAAATGTTTTAATTTGTCACAAACCAATTATAGCGTCTCATCTATCCCTGAATTACTCATCTTGGCTACAGTCTAGGACAAAGGGCCCCTCTGAGAGGAGATTAGACATGGATATTAACAAGAGAAAAAGTGTCCACTGTCTCACCTTGCTGGGGACGCGGCTTCCAACGAGACAGGAAAAGGAAACCCCTCCTGACTGACAGCCAGAGGGAGGGCTCCCATCCCACAGCAAATCCCCCGTTTCACGCGGAAGAATAGTCACGACAAACTCCGTATTCAAATAATATTCATGCATGGCAGATAACAGAGTCACGGCTGGCAGAGCTGCAGCATGAATATAAATAATCTTCGCTCCCTCGGCTGCTGCCGCAGATGCTTTGCCACCGTGCTGGAGCCTGGGTGAAGGGGCTGGCAGAGCAAGGTAGGGGTAGGGATGCTCCAGCGGAGGCACTGCCTCCTCTGAGCTCCATGAGACACCCCTCGAGTGAGGCCCCTTTCCCCTGAGCCCGCACTAAGTTGGGATGCTCTCCCACGGACTCCCAGCTAAGCAGAACTCTCCAGCCACCTCCTCCTGCTGCCAGGTGTATTTGTGGCTCTCACAGGGCACACCAGCATGCCTGTGAGTCCTTGCTTTGGACCAGACCTAGTTTCCCTGGCTCCAAGTTTTTCTGTGTCAGTGCTCCTTCATTCCCTTCCCAACCCTGCACTCTTCCCCTATCAGTGCTCCTTCTTTCCCTCATTAAACCCATGCTGGTCTCAGGTATTACCCTGCAACCCAACAGCCATGACCAGGGTGTTACCTTCCAAGCTGACACAAAGCCTCGAGGATGCTTTTGGACTGTCCCATCTCCTGAGCAGCTTGTGTTCCAATTCATCCAGCTGGAAGCAAGAGGTGAACACTCAAAGGCAGCACCCAAAGCTCTCAAGGGCAGGAAGCACTTTGCATGTACAGTTGCAATGGTGACAAGTTCCAGCCACTTTGTTCAGCAGTGGGGACAAAAAGCTGTGGGCAGAACTGGCCTCAGTCAGCTGGAAAAGCTGGATGTGTGGCTGATCTGTCTTAAATAGACTCAAAGCATCAGAGGGCAGCCACAACACTCTCTTCTTCCCCATGCTCATTGCAGATCAGCTTCTTACTTGGATGAAGAGGGAGACGATGAAAGTTGATTTCCCTTTGTGCTCATGGCAAATAATTTGGAGAATTCCCCTTGTTTACTCAGAACTGTTAATGATGCGTCAGAAATTACCTCGGAGATTGTAATTAAAGAAAACAGCAGAAGAGAGAGAGACACACACACACACATACACACTGCCTAATCACAGCTTCATCTGCAAGTCTGGAAGTGACAGAGCCAGAGGCAGCTTCCCTATCACTCCAAACCTGCAGAAGGATCCCCAAGAGCCTCCTAAATGGCAGAGGCTCAGGGGTGCAGCCCCCACGCTCCTCTCCAGCTACAAAGAAAGCAGTGGTGGCACTCCAGGTATCCAGGAGCTGGTGAGGCCATGAACCCAACTGGAGGCCATCCAGGAAATGAGCAGGAAGCTCAGCCCCCTTAAAATCATTTTGGAAGTGGAGCAGCTGACCTAGAAGAGTAATTAAGCTCTCAGTCATCACCAAAATGCAGACACCCACATGCACACAGCAATGTATCTGTCAACCCCCTGCCAGCCTGACCTCGGGGCTCAGCGTCTGGTGGGGCTGGAGCAGAGCACAAACAGCCCTTTCTCATGGAGAAAGGAGAGGAATTTGATTCCCATTCAGTTATAGGAGGGTGCCTGGATTGCCTAATTACTCAGGAGTGACCACTGTGGAGAGGCAGTCAAGAGCTGGTTTCCCAACACCTCCCTTCCTGCTCACTCCAAAGGCCAAATCCTCTTGTTTTGCCTTCTGGAGCACTTCCATGGGGTGAGCAAAGCTGCTTGTGCCAGGAGAGCAAACAGGGGTCAGGCAGGGGAATCAGCTCAGCTAAAAGCAGCCAGCTGGAGAAAAGCCATTCCCTTTCTCCACCTTAGCCAACAGCTTAGTTCTTCTAGGGCTCGTTTCAAGCATTGGATTAGGAGAATGGTGGAATTGCAAATCCTATGAGTCCCAAATTCAAGGCAGAGGAAGGAGGAACAAGCCAGGTCGTTCTCACGGTCACCATCAGCATTTGTCAGGTGTGCAGGGGCTGTGGGACAGGCTGTACAGAGCTTGGTTTTGGGTATTCCCTGGCCACAGCCAGACAGCATTCCATTGATACAGACAAGAGTTTGGGACTGAGCAGGATGTGTTTGGATCACTACTTCACTATTTACCCTCCATCTTTGGTGCAGAAATAACTGAGATTAGTCTTGCAATCACCCTCACACCAGCAGCATGGTGAGGCAGGCTGGGTTCTGTCTCCCCTCCCACTCTCATACCTTTCTACCTAGACACCCCCTAAACCTAAACTCACACAGCATCTCCAGGTGAACCTCATACCCCCTGGACCATGGCTACCATCCCAAACAGACTCCAGATGGAAGAAGGAGCAGTTTTCCCTTCAAAACCTGTTCTTGGAGCATGTAGCTAGCAGGTGTACCCCTGCCTGCTGTCTGGCAGCAGCCTGACCTTCTCACAAAAGCAAACCCTACAGCAGGTCCAACCATTGCCACCACAGGGCCCTGGGGTTGTTGTTTAAGCACTTTGTTATCACATTTCTGCAGAGGTCCATTTCCTGCCTCTTTCCAAGGTGGGTAAAGGCTGGAGAGGGAAGGATTGGATGAGTTTGGATGATGCTGCCACCGCCCTCCAAATCCATGCAGACTAAACTTCTTGAGGCTGGAGACTCAGAGCCTGAAGAGATGAAAGCCCAGCAATAACGACAGCCTGGGATAGCTCATCAGGAAAGGTATTTCTCTCCTTCAGCAGAGATGGTTTCAGCTCCCTTCCCCTCAGCTGGCAGCCCACAAAGGCAGGTTTAGTTCTGGGGATTTGCTGCTACTGCCCATGTCTGGAAGAGGAGCCCTCCTCCCTCCCCTGTGTTTACACACAGCCCCAGGAAAGAAAGAGCTTCCTGACAAGCAGACCAGGATGGCAAGGCACAGCATGCCAGCCCCTGTGGTCAGCATGTCCCCACAAACCAGTTTGTCTTCCCCTCTGGGTGAGCACAGGCCAACAGGAGCAGAGTGGTGGCAGAGCCTCCATCAGCCTTTTCCCTGGTGACTCTAGAGTTCTGCCACTCGGGTCACCCATGCCACGGGTCAGCTCTGGCAGAACAAGCTCTGCCTCTTGTCTCTCCCACATCTGCTGGCCAGGCTGGGACCCCACAGGCTTTGGGACGTGTGTGATCCTAAAGCAGCAAGGGAGGGAATTGCATTTACCTGAGGGCAGGGGTGAGTTTGACACCTAAACAAAATCAGTGAAAAACCCCTTGGTGCCACTGCTCCCCCAGCACGTGCAGCTGCCCTGCAGGCTCTGGGCCAGGATTGATCCATCACAAGTACACCAAGCTCCAGAGAGGGACTAGCAGCGCTCACAGTGACCAGGACAGCCACACCCCCAGTATCCCCAAATCACTCTGGCATGCTGAGATTTGCTCCAGTAATTCTTTATTGGGCAAAAGCATATGCAGGTCCGGGGTATCCCATCACTCGCGCACACACAGTCCCCTCTCGGGGCTCCAGGAGGCCCCTCGGGCACCGGGTCCCACCCCGAGCACATCCCTGCCCGGGCCGGAGAGTCCCACTGCCACCTCGTGGGAAAGGGACGCATCGCCTCTGCTCTGCCGCCGGCACTGCGGGAGCGAACCTCCTCCAGCAAACCCCTGCCCCTGCTGGGCAACGGGACCCGCAGAAACCTCCAGTACCTGGCGTGGAGGGAGGAGGTCTGCACAGAGCAGAGGTATCATGAATTAATCTGATTTTACCGTGGCTGCCTCCATCCCTGCTCCCCAGGTTGTCTGGGAAGAGAGGGTGCACTCAGGGCAGACACTGGACTGGAGGAAGAGTAGAAAGGCTCCCTGCAACTGCCCAGAACCTGCTCCTACACTCCTGGTCTCCCCAAGGTGAGCCACAACACTCCTTGAGGGCACTGGCTGTCCAGGGATGGAGCTCAGGAACTGAAATACTGGTCCCATGCAGAAGACTCAGGGGTGAGACAAACCCTTGAATTCCCTTGTGCTCCCAGTTAGCACCAGGTTATTAAACTAAAAGTTCTGTTCATTTTCATCAGGATAGACCACAGACAATGAGAATGCTGCTCCACTGAGCAGTCAGAGAAATAAGGAGGCTACAAATCTCCCCCACAGAGGGAATGAAGCAGTGAGCAGCCTCTCATGGCTTTGAGAAATCAGCCTACAGCAACTTCCAAAAGAGGTCTGGAAACAAATCACTATTGCTGAAACTGCTGTGGGTCGAGAACACCCCACACCACAGACACAGAGGTGGTTCTGCTCCCTGCTCCCCCCAGACATGGAGCCTTCAGTTTGCACTGGTGATAAGAGTGAAACCATCAACCCCTCTTGCCCTGTAGCATCTCCCTCTCTGCATCTCTGATCCTGGCCAAAGAGCCACAGCACAAGCAGAGAGGGAGGAAGGGAGGGACAATGGCCCTTCCACAGCCCAGTGCAGTGTGCTGGGTGCAGCCCTGGTGACAGGTAGGGGACACTGTGGGATGCCATGCAGGGCAGTGCTCCTGCAGTCAGGACTGTCCTGACCCAAGCACTGGGTGGGCAAACTGAGCTCTGCCCTCCTGAGCTGCCAACAGGGCTGAACCAGCTCTGACCCAGAGCCAAGGAAGGAAAACAATCTTCCATGTGCTGGGAAAGGTATCCTTGGGCCCCATACCAGGGCCAGAGGGGTTCCCAGTGTCCCTTTGGTCAGCAAACCTGCAGTCTCCATGTCAGGGAGCAGAGGAGCCTCTCACAGCCCAGGAGCTCCAGGAAAGCAGCCCTCAGGAAAGACCACACCTTTGATGAGCCTCTTGGGGCCTCTCACAGTCCTGCACAGCTCCAGGAAAGCAGCACTGAGGAAAGACCACACCTTTGATGGGTCTCTCTGGGCCACTGGGATAAGAAACATCAAGCTCCTGAGCTCTACTCTTGTTTTTTCTGCTTCCATATGTTGGACAAGCGGAATTTGTTCTTCTTCCTCTCTGTCTCCTGGCTCTCAAGAGATCCATCTGCAGGAGAGGGAGCAGACACAGAGCAGGTTGAGAGCCACAGCCCCAGTGGGCCCCAGTGCTGCTCTGTAAGAGGAGAAAGGGCCCTTACCAAACTTCTGTATCATGTCTGCCAACATCTGGTCTTCCTCTTTCTCTCTATAAGGGAACAGCATGGTATTAGAAAACTGTGTTCATGACAAGCTGGTAGATACCAAAGCTCATGCAAATGCTGCTCTTATTCTCCAGTAAGAAACTACCAACCTCCATAGCATACCCTGAGAAGGCTGCAGGAAAAAAACCCAACAGCTAGACTCTTAGACATTAGCAAATTCCAACTGATTCCCTTGAAAACAAGGGCTTGTGTGGGGATTTCCAGACATTTTCCCAGCTGGGTGATGAATCATCTGAGTTCATGGAGTGGTGAGACACCACCACACCCGATGAGATGAATGAAGTTGAGACACAGTAGCCTGGGGTGCTACAGAGGTGCTCACTGCCATGAGGGACAAGCACACTGCTATCACCACCTCGTCCTGGGCAGTACCAGAATCCACAAGCAGGAGCTGGTGCTCTGAGGTCAAGAAATAGAGGCTGTTCTCAGCATCAGGAGGCACAAATCCAGCTACTTGACACAGCAGTCTTCCTTTGGGAAGGATCCAGTTCTTGGCTACAGTTGTTCCTTCACTTGCTGCAGCAGACGAGCACATTCCTGACTTCATGTTCCCAGATTCCTCCTGTATCTCCCATGCTGCCTCAGCCTCCCCATCTCCAGCCTCTCCCTCTCTTCCCCCGCATTCCACATTTTCACAGCCCTATTCTCACAGCAGCTTTAGCCTGAGAGAGAACAGGGCTGTGGTCCTGATCTCTTTCCAACAGCTGCCAAGGACACAGAGACAGCAGCATTTAGGACAAGAGGGTTGATGACAGGTGACCACCCACCTCTCATGGAGCAGAAGGCTGGACTACAGCCACTCAGCCACCCCTACAGCCTGGGCAGCAGTGGAAATACAGTAGTGTTGGCTCATTTCCCACCATCTAAGCACCCTCACCTGAGCCTGTCCTCATCCAGGCAATCCACGATACTGTTGCGATCATTGACGGTGTTGAGGTACGACTCCAGCAGCTCCTTCTCTTTCTCCTTCTCCCTGGCAGTCTTCAGTTCCTCTGCACAAGACATGGGAAGCCCATCTCACAGCTACAGGCAATACCTCTCCACTGTGCCTCCTGCCTCCACCCTGCCTCAGGAAGGCTAATTTCACTATCCCCACACTCAGGGGCACATCCTGCATCCCCTCACAAAGCAGAGGTGGGCTGGATGTCACAGGAACCTGACAGGGGACAGCCACAGTCAGGGGACATTTGCAGTCCCTGGCAGTGCCCTCAGATCTGAAGGACATCCCTGGGCTGGCACACAGAGTGGAGGCTCCTGGGGCCAGCAGCACTCCCAGTGTGGCCAGTCCTTACCTGGTTTGTTCATGAGGCTTCGCAGCTCCATCTCAATATTCCACTGCTGCTCCTCCAGGTTCTGCTGCTTCATCCTGGAAGGAATGACAGAAGTGATGAGTTACTGCCCTGCCCTGCCCCAGGGTTGGATCCTTCTCCTGTCATGCTAAAGCCTCATCTCTGTGTTGCCCACCAACCTGGGCAGGGGCTGGTAGGTCAGGGGAAATCTTCCTCCATCACATTTCTGAATTTTCCCTCCTCACAAGCTCTTCACAGACCCTGGGTGCTCAAAGGCCCACCAGCTAATACATCATGATGCTGGAAGCTCTCCCAGAGACACCCTCAACCCTCCTCATCCCCACCAACTGGTACATCATTTTTTTGGGCTGCCACACTCCCTCTCCTTCACTGCTCTCAGGAAGTGCACAAGCAGACAGGTGAATTTCTGGTTGTACTCACTTGTACATCAGCTCTGATTCCTGTCTGAGCAGCAGCTGTTTCTCATGGATCAGTTTGAACCAATCCACCATAAGGGCATCCTCGGACTCATCTACAGAGGAGACAAAGGGCAAGAAGCTGCACCAGTTCAGCCCCCCCTTGACTCAAACAATCTCATGAGGGACAGCCTAGGATGACTTATGTGAGCCCCAGACAACCTCAAGTGAAAATAGGTGATCTTTGGAGCTCCTGGGTACGAGGGATGCAGGTCACTCCCTGTGGATTCAAGGAAGCTGCTTATGGATACTCTGGTACAGGACTCCCAAAACTCTCTGACCCTCAGCCAAATTAACACAGACCTTGCTCAAAAACTATGTTACAAAACAGCCAGAGAAGGTTCAAAATTCCCCAGGATTTATCTTTGTACACCAGGTACTTCTGGCAACCTGGTGTTTCACAGGTAGCTCCTAAAAATGGAGCCAGGAGTGCCCAGGGGTAGGATATGAGCCCCACACCTCCCCACCAGAGCAGAGCTGGCACCAGGTCTCCTTTACCTCCCTCACAGGCACGCAGCTGCTTCTCCAGATCCACTCCTTTCAATTCCAGCTCGTCCAGCTGCTTCTCGATGTCATGAACCTTCTCCTGGATCTTCTCCTCAGGGAGGTAGTCTGGGTGCAGCTAGGGAGAAAAATGCAGGACCAAATACAGCTGAGCAACCCTCAGACTGCCCTGCTGAGGTCACAGCAGAGATGGGCAAGGGCGTAAGGAGCCCAGTTACAGAGCCCCAGCCTGGGAGGGCAGGTCAGCAGAGCTGGCTGCTCACAGCACAGTGATGGACACTGCAAGGCTGTGACACATCTGCTGTCAGTGGTAACTCCACCCACATTTGTCACCCTGCAGACACCCTCCCGGCTTCTGTGGGGAATGCAATGTCTACACATAGTTTTGTTTGGCTCTGTCTCACTCCAGTTCAGATTGTCTCCCTGCATGGAAGATAACCAGCAGCTTCTCCACCTTGTCTCTGCCCCAGAGCCTTCAGCCTTTCCCTGGGTATCCAAATAAACCCTCCCAATAAGACAAACTTAGATATATCTGGACAAGCACTCCAGAAGGATATTCAACAACCCCAGCCTGCTCCCCTTACTCCTGGTTTCCAGCCATACCTTGGTTGGGGACACCACTTGAAGCTTGTCTTTGCTTTTTGGAACAGGCTGTTTAACTAGAAGGGAGGGAAAAAAAAATCAAACAAAGAATGTTACAACAACCTTTAAATAATTTTATGGTGTGGGACAGTGCCTACACCACCAGAGCACAACAGGTCCCAGCTATCCAACAGAGGTCACAGATGGTACACATGCATCCACATGCCTGACCAAAGTAAGAGACATATCCTCACAGCCTGGTTTACTCCTTGTTTACTCCTGGTTTACTCCCTGTGGCTTGTCACTCAGGTCACAGGTTGCTGCTTTCAACCCCAGGGTATAGACAGTCACCTAATTCAGGTGTGACTTTGGAAATTCCATCCAAGAATGCTGACTTCCATGTTCATTCACTATCTTGTTAAAACCCAAAGATATTTGTTGTGGCAAAACCCATTCCTTATTAAACTTCCAAAGGATAGCACAGAAAGACTGGGTTACTGTCACAGGAAACACCAAGACATACTAAAAATGTCCCTCTAGTGCTCTTTTACAAAGGAGTATCAGTACACACTGATGAAACAAAGATGGTCTAGGGGACCTCAGTGCAGATCTCAGGAAACTAAGGTTCAATTCCTCCCACAAAACACTTCCTAGGTGAGAAGTCCCTTAGGCCCCACTACACAGCATTATTTAGGCCCTGGACACCTATTAAAATCAATCCTTAAGCAATGTGTATTTGTTCCACTGTGCCTCAGCTTCCTCTGGCCAACTGTGCTGCAAGGATAACTACAGGAGAGTGTGAGGTATTTGGATACCCGAGGGGCTGGGCTGGATAATTACCACAGAGAGAGAACAGAGGCGTGAGTGGATGATGTGATAAGGAAGGAAAACTCTACTATCAAAAGAGCAGGGCTGTAACAAAGGCAGCAGCAATGCAGGCTCAGCACACACAAGGAGAAAGGCAGGACAGACTGACTGGGGGAGCCTCCTGAGAGTCTCTGGAGACTGAGGAAGAGCTCAAGGACAACTCTCCAGTTGTCCAGCCCTTGCTCTATTGTGCTTTCTAGGAAGGGTACAAAAGGAGAAGATGCTGCATGTGGCTGTGCTGGTCCTGCACTGCTGGCCTCCAGCAGGGATCTCTTCCCTCTGGATGCTGCTGGTTTGCTGCCTCTGCACTGCCTGGAGCTCACACTCCTCTTAAAGATTCTTAAAGTTCCTCTTAAAGAGGGACTTGTCCTGCCTGCAGCTGTCTAAACAACACTTCCCTCTCCCAGCTCAGTCCTGCTTCTCCAGCCTCCCTCCAAGTGGCCTCTGCAGCACCTCCAACCAAGGCAGAAAGCTGCACCACTGATGGGGAGAAGGCCACGGTCACTGGAGGGGAAGAGCCTGTAAACTGACACCCTGTGACCAGCTCAGGATCTGATATCCCCTGATACCCTCAGGTCCTGGCTTGACAGACATAGGATGGGTTGGCTGCTTGCCAGCAAGCTGGAAGTAGGACAGTTGGCAGGAAAACCCTGGAGTCTCCTCTCTCAACAGAAAACACCACCTACCACCACAGAAAATGAATGATCTATAGAAATGCTCACCATCCACAGCTCAACACAACCCCAGGACTGAGGGCAGGAACAGCAGCTGACTGTTCACAGCTCTCTCTGAGTGCTGTGATAAAAATCTTCAATCTACACAGAGGAGCAACAGCTCTGACCTTAACCCACAGCCTGCCCAGTGACAGCAGCAGGAAGCAGCCTTTCAGGTGGGGAAAAGTGGGGGGAGACTGCCAGGAAAATTTCCCAATGGCCCTCCCCCATGGCAATCATTAACCTTTAGAAAGACAGATATAAACCCAGCCTCCCTTATCTGAACAGCTCACTTAGAGAGACTAATGCTGAACCCTGGGGCTGAGTCTGAGGAGGTAGAAAGTTTTGGGAAAATGCTGGCAAAGGAGGCACACCAAACTTTTAAAAATGACTAAACAACTGGAGATTGAATGTTTGGTAGTGTCAAGGTGCTGGCTAAGGGCAATGCTGGAACCAGCTGACAAAAAATAAAGCACGAGGCCATTGAGCCATCGGGACCCACCCTGCTTGCTCCAAAACAAACATCAGGGACAAGACTGAGCCCTGCTGTGAGAATCTTCTACTCCAGACAGGTAAGACACAGCAAGATGGGGTAAGGAAAGGGGAGACAAAGAAGCTGAGCAAACAGAACAGCAGCAAACATCAGGTTAGTTCCAGAAAACTTCCTTAGCATTGCAGTGGGATATGTCAGAGCAAGGATAACTGGGCATGGGAGGAGAGGTGCACAGTAAAGCTGTGGCTGAACAAACAGGAGCAAGAAACTGGATTACGAGTAGGGACAAACTGGTCAGGACATCTGAAAATCAAAGAAACAGCAGCCTTGGCTCCTGCTCCTGTGAGTCTCTGGGTGACAGATCTCTGCATTCCTCTTATTTCCTGAAGCCACTCAACTGAAGAGGAACAGAGACATCAACTAGATCCCAGTTCCCCAAATTAGGAGATGGTCCTCTTCATAGCACTAAGTCTAAAGAATGACAGGGTAGTGACCTTTAAAAACTCCTATTTCAATTTCTTCCTTTCCCACTGAATTCTCTGGCCTTGCTGCTTCCTGCTTAAGCCAAGCTGGCTAATAAAAATTAATTACACAGATTCTGGCCCCATGACAGCAGCCACAGGGTTAGCCACAGAAAACTCTGCGACACATATCCCATACTGACCACCGAGGCTGTTCCCTGAGAGTGAGAAGAGTACTAAAGAGTAGGCAGAAAAGATCTTACATGTAGCAGTGTTTGTTTTCAACTGGTTGCCATCTTCCTCCTTCTTGGCAGACCCTCTAGGATCTTTCCAGTCTTGCTTTGAATTCTGACAGCTCCTGATAAGATCTGAGCTGGGAATCAACAACTTCTTCGTGAATCCACCAGATGAAGCTGGATTAAGAAGCAGAGACAGGTTTGGGGTAAGAAATGTCAACCCTCATCTCATAAAAATCCTTTATTGCCCCATGTCTCTGGCACTCACCACTACCAAACTCCATTTCTAGTCCTAGTCCTCCTCTCTTGATGATAATGAAGGGCGTAAGCCCAAAGTAAACAGGGAAAAAAACCACTCATTACAAGGCCAGAGTAAGAGGAGAATAAACATTTGGGAGGAGAATAAACAGTTGGGAACCATCACTTAGATTTCTCAACATTACACAATCATGTAAGAGAGGGTAAGTGAAATCTTGCTGGCTGTCTTGCAGAAGAAGGGAACCCTGTGGAGACTGAGTCCCTCTCCTTGGGGAGGGATGAGAGGCACAAAATAAAGGCACAAAATAAAGGCACCACAAGGCTAAAGCAGGTGCAGAGAGCAAAGACCCCTGAAAGCAAGGCACAGCCTCCACCAACACATTCTTCACATGAGCCTTGCAGTACCAATGCCTGCCCCCTTCCTGATAAGCAAAATGAAGGCAAAGCTTTTATCCTTCATACCAGAATCCTGCTTTGTTGGTGGGACAACTAATGGGCTTGGCTTTGACTCCTTGTGTGCTGGGCTCCCTGTTCCCACCTGGGAGTTATCAGTAGGTTTCTTAGAAACATCTTGGTCCCTGCAAAGAAAAAAGACAAACAATCCCTCTTGCAGAATGGTCCACAGGAAAAGTTCTGGACATCCTGGGATGTCCCATCTCCACCTGGGATGGTCACACCTGCCATGGAAGCCCACCAGCTCCAAAGACACTCACTTGTTGGCTACAGGCTTCAGTCGAGATCTCCACCCTTCTGGGCTCTCAGACTTGTTGTCAGCAACATTTGTGCTTCCTGAAGAAAAGAACATAGCAAGGGAAATAAAAATAAACAGGAACAAAAAACATCCAATAAAAAGAAACAAGCCAGATTTGAGTCTCAGGAGAATCCTAGGAGATAAGCCATGCACTGGGGCAGGTACTATGATGTTATTGCAGCAAACCAGCACCAGCTCAACAAGTTTAACATGAGCAGATTCAGATACAATAGGCAGTAAGTAATCTCAGTGGCATTTCGTCCCTTGCAGATCAAATGCTTTAAAACCTACACAGTTACAGAAATTCAGCCACAGAGTACATGAACAGGCACATTCAACATATACAACAAAATACAACAAAAAACAGCTCAGATCTCAGAGATCAAAGGCTGGGGCAGGAAGAGGGGGAGACAAAAAGCCCCACAAAGTCACAGCAAACTGCAAACAGACACTTCTTCTGGCCCAAAAAAAACACCAGCCACCTGAAAGTGCCTGAGACACTGGGAACCCCCAGAATATCAACCCCTGGCCCACTGCTAAGTCACCATGATGGAAGCTTGGCTCAAAACAGACAAGGAGGCTGGGAAACCTGCAACTGCAATGAAAAAATCACCCCAATGTTCTGGCAAGGTCTCTCATCTGGGAAAACCTAAGCCTTTGAAAGCCACCATGATCCCAGTGTTTGATGACAGCAAGTACAACTTCAAATACCTGGAGATCCTCAGAGGAGCAGAACTCACCATGCTAGAGGGAGCAACTGCAAGGGATAAATGGAGATGCGTTGAGCCCCACAGCTCAGAACACCCTTACATGGTGGTACAGACACAAAGGACAGGAGTCATGGACACATTTGCTGTACTGGTCCAAGAGGAAGGCATAAAGTTGGAGTGCTGTGTCCAGACAGAACTGTGTGAATCATTCATCCTCACCTTTGGTGCCTTTTGACTCTGGCTTGTGCAAAGAGTCAACAGGTTTGCTGGCAGCCTGGCTCTTGGGCACAGGGTCTGTAACCTTTTCCTGCTTTGGTGCTGTGTACACTGTTTTGCCGGGCTGTGTTTTTGGAGCTGGACTCTGAGAACTGGTGGGAGAAAACTTGACACTGCAAAAAAGAACAACTTAGTGAGTCTTTTTGAAAGGATGGACCTTTTTATCTGCCTCTGTTCCAACTATTTGTACATGTCCCTCTACATGCCTTCAAAACTGAGCCACAAAAGCAGTCAGGACAAAGCAAAGAAAGATGCAGGGGCTTCTCTAAGTTATCCCAAGGAACACTTTGGCAGTAAAAAGGGAAAGAGAAATAGTGCTTACCTGCCAGGTGCTGAGGAGCTGATGGAACTGAGTCCTCCTGGCCTGTTTGGAGAAGTGCTTGATGCAGACAGAGCCTGTATAATATGGTTACGTGCCTGATCCTTCCCTGCATTCACCTGAGTGACCTCAGCAGTGCTTCTGGCAGGGGCAGTTTTCTCAGGGCCATGAGGAGACTGGACTTGTTTCTTAGTGTCAGAAGATTTATTGCTGGAGGACTCCAACGACCGAAAAAAATTTTCTCGGGCCTGCTGTGTTTTTGTTGTGGAAGATGTCCAAGGAGGCTTCACTGGGGGGCCTTCATGGGGATCTGTTTTATTCCCCAACGAGGCACCTTTGCAGTCATCTGATTTATTTACAGCTGAGGAGGACCATGGAGTATTTACACTTTTGAAGCCAGAGCTTCCAGAAGATGAAACAGATGGCTTGGTTGAATTAGTGAGGCCTTCTTGGCTGGGTTTCTTCAACACCTGCTCTGGTTTCTTGGGTTCTGCTGCTTTCTGGAACACCCTGGCAGCAGCAGTAGGGGCTGGGGCACTGTCAGGTTTTTTCCCAGTACTGTGGAGACCAGAGATCTGGACATTGTCTGGCTGCTGGTGGCTGGTACAGATGAACGTACCGGGCTCAGGCCCAGCTTTGTAGCTTCCAGGAAGAAGCAAGTTCCAACACTGCCTGCACCTGTGGATACAAAAGTCTCAGGAAACATCCTCCAGAGTGCTGGGAGACACACAGCTGGGAGTGCAGGCACGACTCCACCATCCACAGGAGGGTGAAGGCACCACAGTGGCAGTGAGCAGACCCTGTGTGCACATTTTTCAGGCACCAGAACAAGAGCTGTTGGTAGCACAGCCTGAAGCAGGAAAGGTGTAGATGAAAACAGACCTGTGGAGACAGTTTCCCTTACACACAGGTCAAGAGCAAGCCCAAGTTTCCTCCACTGTGAAAAAAACGTGCCACACCACTCTCTCCAGTCCCAAAGGAACCAGGCTGGCCCTCTGTGACCCCCAGGGCTGTGCCCCTGCTCTGAAGAGCTGCTGTACCTGAAGCAGTTCCTGTGGTAGAGCTTCCCATCGACCAAGTAGCGCTGCACCAGGTGCACGTGTTTCCCACAGACCCCACAGCAGCTGCTGGGGACATTCCCACTCTCTGCCAGGACCCTTTTCTGTGGGGAGAAGCAGTGGGTCAGCAGACAAGACCATGGTCCTGGACACAGGTACAAATCTCCCAAGAAGGTGAGTGTTTGGCATGCATGGCCAGGACAGAGGAGTGACATCCAGGAAATCCCCTCTCCCTCTAATCCCTTTGTCACAGAAGTCACAGAAGTGAAACAGCCCTTGGAAGGACAGAGTATGGGGAATGTGTTCTCACAAAGCCAGAGGACCAGGCTGCCCTGTCTGCCTACAGGCAAAGGTCTCTGATTTAAATTAGCTGGGAAAGGGCTTCTACCCTGTTTTCATCCCTACTCTGCTTTGAAACCATATCCAATAATTGGATCAATGTTTTCTAGCAAAAGTAATACTACATCCTGCAAAAATCTCCATCCTCAATATCTAAGGAACTAAGAACTATCCATGTCCTAAGACACCCACGTGCTGTTCACGATGTATCCAGGCTGACTGATGGTTTTCTAGTGACTCCCACCTCAATCTATGCCAGAATCAGACCTCAGATTAGATTAAATCAGATTAAATCATTAATAGTGAACAGAAAATTTAGAGACTAAGTCCTCACCACCAGGAGCCTTGAACTAGCCCAGTATTCTCCATCTCACTGAACAGATTTAAGGAATAAAGAACCCCCAAACCCACATTTCTTACCGTGGTCACTGGGGAGGTTTCCTTTGGCTTAGCTCTGGCTGGTGGGTGGACAGGAGGCAGTTTTGCTGGCACTGGCTTAGGAGGCTCTGGAGCAGTTTTCTTCCCAGAATGCTGCTCTGGAGATTCAGAGGAAGGACGCTTGATTCCAGCCATGCCTCCAACTGAAAGAATGGAAGAAGAGAATTTTTTTAAGGAAACATAAGGAAAACTCACAGGTTTAGGAATAATTTACAAAGTAAGACTATCCAGAGGTGCCTGATGGGTAACATGGAAAGCACACAAGGAGACACAGATTTCCTTCATGAGTAGCTCTGTACTGGACTGAGGGGCAAGAGGCAGCAAGTGAATTGTAACAACATTCTGAAACTGCTGATTTTTCTCTTCTCAGGGAATTTCATGAAGAGAAATGCAGAAGTGAAGAAATACAAATCACCATCCACTGATGGTGAGAACAAGACCTTGGATTTTAGTTCCAGCCCAGGGTTTGGCTGGAATTGATCCTGATTGAAACAGGCCCTGCTGGAACAGGCAGAGGTGTTATGGCTAAGGAGCTGAAGCACAGAGGGTTTGCTTCATTCAAGTTGCTGTGCTCCAGACTTCCTACACAGCCTGGACATCCACTGCTGCAAGTGCCCACCCCACATCCCACTGGGACTCCCACAGAGCAAACAGCCTTGTTGAATGTGGAAATGACCATTAAAAATGGGTAATTCTGCAAAGACTTGGAGGCGCCATAGAGGTGCTGACATGGAAACCAAGACTTGCCACAAGCAGCCTGAAAATGCCCAATTCTCTTTTCTTTGCAGATGAAACAGAACCCCTCAAAATTCACTACAAGTGGAGAAAAGAGACTCTCCAACACACTTGAGTCAAGCAGGGATTGGTGCCCTGTGCCCTGAGAAGTGCAAGGAAACTTCCCTGGGAAATAAGGCTTTGTGCAAAGCTTTTACAGACACAAACCCCAAATGTCTCACAGGGATGTTATTCTTGCACCACTTCCCATTCTGAATGAGATGTCTCTGTGTTCCTTGTGGGATATTTGAGTCACAGCTTCACTTTCCAAGTGACACTTAAACGGCCACTCGTCTGAAAAGAGATTATACCCTGCTCAGTAAACACAGAAAGGGCAGGGAGCAGAGAGGGAGCCCAGTTCCCAGCAGCCTGCCCTCAAGAAAACCAACTCTCCAAATAAACACCCAGGGCTCCTAGTGCAGGGAGCAGGGGACAGTTCAGGCTCAGACTGCCCCCTCACCTCCCACTTGTGCCATTCACTGAATTCCCAGAGCCCAGCACAAAGATGGGTGGCTTCAACACTACCTGTCCACAAAAGCATGATCTCACTAAAACCCTGTCTGCTCACCCTCCCTGTCCTCCTGTGTCCTGCTTATTTCGTGGTCCTGCTGGAACCCATCTGAAGGGCATGACTGTGATTCCATGATCCTGCTTGGTGTCAGAGGGCACATTCCAGGCTGGGCTCATTTTCAGACATTCACATTCACCCCAGCAACAGGAATGCAACCAAAGTGTTTTGTGAGACACCAGAGAATATAAAAATGTGCTGTGCTTGATGGTAGACGAGATGCAGGGGGGATGGGGCAAAGACCCCAACCTGACCCAGTTTCTCACCACTTGGCACAAACATGATGGAATTTGTTTGATTCCAATCAGAACAGTTTTAAAACAAGAAATAAAAAATGAAGAAGGGGAGGGAAGAAGTTGTGGAGGGAGAGCAAAAGCATGCCTAGCTGTGTAAAGAGGTGGAGAAGCAGGAAGAGTTTAAACATTAAAGGCAGCTCTGAGTGAATTGTGCTTTCTTTCCAACATGTAGGACATTTTCAATACATATCTCTCCATTTAGATTCACCTTAACCAGTTAAGGCATTCATGTCCCACTTTCTAAAGTTTCCTCTGGAGGAACCTGTAAAATTGGTTTATCATATTACTTCATTTTGTGTGAGCTTAAAGCCAAATATAAACCAAGACTACAATAATGCTCCTGTGAGCCCAGCTAAACTCTCCAGTATGTGAATATAATGCCTTGGCAGCTCTGTGGCCTGTTTTATGTTTGACAGAATTTCCATCACAATTATGTCAGTTAGGGTGATAATTTTCTTCTCCCTCTTTCTATCAGTGCTGCTGTGCTGTACAAGCCCTACCACTGATGCTGTCACATTGGCACAGCCTCACAGACAAGCTCAGCCTTGCTCTATTCCATATTCTCACCAGCCCTCAGGTGTGGCAAGGACTGGAACAGGAGTGGAGGTGCTCAAGAATGGAAATCTGAGGTGGGGACCATGGGGAGGACCCTTCAGTGCTCCTCTCTGGCTGGACCATAAGAAACTTTAGACTGTATTTTAAATTTTAAGGCAGTAGCTTCAAAGACAAGACATGGACTTGTACCCTTACAAAAGCAGTGATGCAACTGTAGGCTGGTGTGCAAAGAGTTCAGGTCCCCCCAGTGAAACAGTTCTGGTACCACAAAGGCCTCTCTGCAGTCTATTTTGCTTTCCCAAGCTTTTTAGGAGGCAAGGGAAAACATGAAATGAAGCCCTGATCCTTCCCAACCCTCCAGGGAATATGGTACTTACTAGGAGACCGTCCATGGAAGTAGTTATAATACTGGGAAACATAGGTGAGGATGCTCAGCCTGTCTGGTACCTTCAGAGCAACCATATCCTCTGCATCCAGCAAGGCTGGGATCCCCAGCTCCTCCTCTGCCACTTGAAATGCCTGGAGAAGGGGAAAGAAAATATAAAATGGAGGGGTCTTATCCACACCAGGCTGCAGAGCTGCTCCTCATCATAAGTAAGAAAGTGCACTGCAAACAGCCTCACTCAAATAATAACTCTGCTGGGGAACAGCTGCACCAGTTTAACTCCTGCATCCTAGGAACCAACAGTCATGGCTTCCAGCCACTGCCTTGAGAAATCCAGGCAAGGAGCCAAAAATCTGGCCTGGCAAGCTGGCCAGAGCTCACTGCACAGTAACTCACCTGGGCTTCCCTTGCTCTTGCTCCAGCCTGCCTGTGTGTGTGAGTGCACAGCTGCAGAGAGCCAGGCCTGGCAGAAGGGGATGTGTCAGTCCAGGCTGGCAGACTCATTTCCAGGCTCCAGCCCAACCTGGAGCACTCCCCAATTAACAGGGGGCTGTGAGGTGCTCACAGGCAGCTTCCATCTCTGAGTGCTCTGCAAATGGTAAAGCTTCCTGCCTCCTCCTGCCTGCTCTTCTCCAGCTGAGAATGGGAAATCTTGGGCTGCAGGAGGGACTCTGCTCTCCCAGACCAGAAAGAGGGAAAAAGAGGTGTAATGCAGAAGAATTCCTGATAGCTCCCTTCCAGTTTAACTGTTTCCACGCTGCCTAACGTGTATTTGGGGTAAATATTCCTCTTTGTAGTGTCCTCTGCTTTGGAACTGCAGGCAAAGGAGGCAAAAGCTATTTTCTCTTGCCTCTGAACAAAAGCCTTTAATGGAATACAAAAAAAAATTGCAACATCCAAACTTCACCCTTGCTCAGCTCAGTTTAGGGCTTTCACTAAGGACCTTCTCCAGCCTTGTTCCTTCTCAACTTACAGGAAAAAATCCTTTTTCTCCCCCTTTGGAGCATCCCTGTTGAAATGCCAATACAGCAAAGGAAAACAGCACTTGCAGGACCAGAGGCACAAGGAAAGCTACTGCTAAAGTTCACAGTGAAAGGGTTAAAAAAAAATCTTGAATATATTAAACCCCTCTGCATCTGACCTCTGGCATGGACACACACAGTGTTGGTGTACAAGCCAACCATTCCTGCTTAGAAGAAACAAACAGCCACTATTTTTCAGCAAGATAATTACCATTTTTTTCCATTGGGTATCCCAGTAAAAATGTAACAAGAGCTGACATTAAAAATGCTTTCAGCCAGTTACCACTGGCTGTGTCATCCCAGCTGCCAGCCCAGCCTGGCACTTTCCTGCCTTGTAAAACTGGTACTTAATACATTCTTTGGAGTGTTCCCCACTGCACTGGCTGCACAACTGGTCTGACCAGTCCAGTTTTCTTGCTGGACATTCCTGGTGGGAGGTTTAGTGGGAACACAGGTCATGCCACCTCCTGTCACACTGTGCCACGGGTGACACCAGGGCAAGGGGCACAGAACACGAGCAAGGGGCTGCCTGGACCACAGGGAGGAGGATGCTCTGTGCACTCACCTGGTTTGGCCAGAGCCAGGTGAGCAATGCAGAGAGCAGCATTAGGACATGGTGCCCCCTGTGCCTGCAGCATCCTCGTGTTCCTGGGAACTGCTCTTGCCTGGAGACCCAACAGGATCACCACCTAACAGGACCCAGTCACCCCTCTCCTCTACCTGCCTGCCCAGGCCGGCCTTTAAAGGACCAACATGTTGTTTTTGCATCATGTTTTTCATCAGGGCAGCTCCAAGTGCTTTCCAGGAGAAGGAAGTGCCACTGCTGTCGTGTCCATGCAAAATGGGAAAGTGATATGCTCAAGGCCACCTGAGCTGGCCTGGCACAGCTTCCCTCTACCTGCTACACCAGACATTCAAGGCCTCTACTTTATATAATTCCTCCACTTTATATAATTTTGAAATCTCTAGCAAAAAAATGCCACCAACTGAAATTTTTCCAGGGTTCGGGGTTGGTCTTGTGGCACTTGAGAAGTGACACATTCTTCCTTGACAGATGGCCTGATATGACAAATTGCAGAACAAACAAGGCTGTTTTGCATGCACAATACAGCCCTCTGTAAAGGGGGAAAAGAAGCCTCTGATGAGTAAGGCATCAAAATGGGTCTGGACAATAGCAGAGGAATAATGCTGGGAGAAATCAGGCCCACTTTTATCCCAAGGACAGCCAGAGCTGTCCTTGATTCCAGCCGTGCCTCCAACTGAAAGAATGGAAGAAGAGAATTTTTTTAAGGAAACATAAGGAAAACTCACAGGTTGAGGAATAATTTACAAAGTAAGAATATCCAGAGGTGCCTGATGGGTAACATGGAAAGCACACAAGGAGACACAGATTTCCTTCATGAGTAGCTCTGTACTGGACTGTACAAGGAAGTGTAGGAGTTAGGATGGAGAGCAGCCCAAGGGGGAGGCCAGCCCAGGAGCACAGAGAGGTGGAGGGTCAATCCCAGGGACAGCACAGCCAAGGCATCAGGACACCAGCAGGGAAAGGACAACACAGACAAGTCATCCCACAGCAGGTGGAGTAAGGGAGAGAGAGCAAAACAAAGGACATAAAAGAAACTAAGAAAGGGGGAGGAGGGGACACACAGACTGCAACAAAGGAGGGGAGCAACTCTCTGTGAGAAGCACAAAGAAGCTTTTCATTAATAAAAGCAGCGGAGGCAGCTCACAGAGCTCATTTCCCAGACACAAGCAGACACCATCAGCCCAGCTGGACAAGGAGCAACACTCAGGGATCCTCAGCACTTCAGCCAAGATATGCTCCCATGGTAAAGAGGCCCAACTCCTGTCAAATACCAAACCTCCAGGGCAAAACTCATGGTCTGAATCTCCCCTGGAGGAGAGGAACACCCAGGCTGAACACCAGAGGGACACTGACTGCTCACAGGCTGCAGGGTCTGTCATGGGAGCTGTGGACACAGCCAGGGATGGAGGGGAGCAGCAGCCAAGGAGCCATGTGGGGACAGGTTTAGCTCTTCCAGAGGCAAGAAGCACTTCAGCCAGCTCACTGCCTGCAAGTGTGTCACTCCTCCAGCCCAGACAAGGGTAAGCTGCCATGGTTTGTTCATATCCCAAGCTCCTGTCAAGCAGCCATGAAACTGTGTGGAGCAATGCCAAGGGAAGAGAAGTGTTATAATTCGCTGCCTCTCCTTTTGTGACAGAGAGAGGGAGAGGAAAATCCCTCCTTGGAACATTAAGACCATGCTAGAATCCAGTGCAGGAGGTGGCTGGCCTGCCTAGCTTCTATTTTCTTTGTGGAAAGAACATGAGAACTTCAAATACAAAGAACTTCAATACTAGGCTGAAGTGTCCAGGCAACATCAGGTTTTAGGATGTTTCCACCTTGATCCTCTGCACCAGGGAGGAGCAGAAGTGGGAGGATACTCCCTGTGCTTCCCCTCTCACACCAGCTTCTTCCCAGCTCCTCCTCTAACCCTCAGGAGCATCACACACTCAACATGTCCATGTCTGGAGTTCTAGCACCTCTGTCTGAGCTCCTGCTGCCACAGGACACACTGGGAACAGCCATTACTGTGTGGCCAGCTAAGAAGTATGAACAGTCTGAAGGTGCTTTCAAGCAGCCAGCCAGGCTGGACATTGCTGTTGAAAGAAGGCTGGAAGGTGCAGAATAAGGCAAAGGATTGGAACACAGCACAATGGGCACACTGTGTCTGCAGGGTTTCTGTTGCTAAATCACATGAGCAAAGTGCCAGGTCATGGACTAGACCAAAAGTAAACATTAAAAGTCACTTACCAACTTGTTGTTCTCGTACACATTTTCTTTTCTGAGGGAGTCAAAGTTTCTGAAATATAGAAAGAGAAAAATCTCAGGTTGGTGATGTAGAGTGAGCTGCTCCCCTTCCAGCTCCCAAACCTGTCAGAGCCTCACTGGCTCAGGGGACAGAGCCCATCTCACCCCTGGACAGCTGCACACAGGGCAACGTGGCAGATTCCACCTGAGAGTCACAGACCTGCTGTACCCAGGACAGAGATGTGCAGCAGGCACAGCACCTGCCCACAGGCAGCACAGACCATTTTGGCACATCTACCTTTGCAGGGCTGACTCCCACAGCTGCCTGTGGACAGGACATGTTGCTGCAAAAACATCCCAGGCAGATTGAGGGGTTCTGCTGAGACAGCCAGGAGCAACCTCTAATTCATGGGGTGGTTTCCTGGCCCCCAGAAAGGCCTTGCTTCTCTCCCATCTAAAAAACAACCTGCTGGCCAGGTATTAACACTCTCTCCCCAAAAGTACTTTCCAGTCACATCCAGGTTCTTCTCCTGTCTTGAAAGCTGTCTCCTCACAGAAAGAGCTCAGCTCCAAGGAGGTCTCTCATGGATCCCTCACGCACTGCACGTATCACACACTTCTCCAACACACCCATATCCTCTGATCTCAGAAGCTCCTGGGTCCAGCAGCACATGAGTTCTGGCTTCAGATCCTGCTTTTTCCTCTGGCAGAACTCCACAAAACCAGCACCAGGGATCTGCCTGGGAAAACCTCTGCCCACACCATACTGCATCTGATAACACCAAAGTTGCCAGCAGAAATCTTACTCTGCTTTCCCTAGGGCTGCAACTTTGGATTTGTGATCATAAACAGTAGTTGAAAAGGAAGTGACAATTACTGCTCACAAATCCAAGCCAAAGTCAACAACTCCTTTCTGCTGACCCCAGACATCACTTCCCCCTTCAGCTCTCCCCAGATTTGCTTTCCCTCTCCCTGATCCAACCCAGATGCCACTCTCTCTGCACTGTGCTAGGAACTCAGGACCTGGGGTGTGCTGGGGCAGGGCTGACAGCACAGGGCAGAGTTTGTGGAAGTAGAGCCTCAACACAGAGTGCTCCCTCACCCACAGCAGAGCGTGTGCCTTGCTTAGGAAACAGCCATCATCAGCTTTGTTTTAAACTGACTGGCACTTGCTAAACAGGGAATACAAAACTGGCTGCTGGCTGGCAGCCTTGCTTTTCAACACTGCTTCCTTCTGTCCAGGCAAGTTGGCAGGGTCAGCTCCTTTCTGGTAACCCTGTTTCACCTTACAATCCTTGTGTCTGCTGGCACAGAGCTGAGCGAGAGGCTGATACCTGAGAGGGAATTCTCACTGATAAACAGAAAACAGCACCAACTCTGCATTTTTTGTATGTAGCACCTTTATAACTGCTGTGGACCCACCTTCAGAGCCCATCCCTCTCCTCTGGGATGAGCAGGGTAACTCTGAGAGGCAGGGCAAAGCTGGCTCACAGCAACCTATTCATGAGAGAAACACATGATCTGTATCGCAGCAGGGGAACTTTTTCCACTGCTTGTAACAGCAAGGAGCAAGCCAGGTCCTTTATCTACACAGCACAGAAAGTGGAGCATTACATCATAAATAAGAGAGGCACCTTAAAGAGGTTTGCTCATCATGCCACAGCCCATGCCTCCTCCCTGCTACCCACATCTGGTGTTGCTATGTGGGATAAGGAGGGAAAGAATGACAGATAAGACCTGGAGGTTAAACTCCCCCAAAGAGCATGCAAAGACAAGGCACATCCCACCTCTAAACCACAGACTCTTTCCTGTGCAAAATCAAAGGGAACTGTAGAGGTTTTTCTTCAAGCACTGCTCCTGCCCAAAGATTTCCCTTCCCTGAGACAATGGATTAAAAAGAGTAACAAAAATAATCATGCACCAAAAAAGTCTCAGTGAAACAATAGATACAACCATCCTTGGGTTAAGTCAGGCCAGAAAATTGGCTTTTTTTAAGACCCAGCTGAAGGAGGTGATTTCAGCTGTTTGCCTCACTCCCAGTTCTGCTCCCAAGTAGTCTCTGTAGCATGAAAATGCAGCAAAACACTGCAAGAACAAAGAGGAGCTCCAGCTTCCTTGGTCATTCTGACATGTAAGACACTGGAATTACTATTTATTGTCTGTCAGGGGCCTTCAGCCACACTCAGTGCTGTTTGCTGTGGTGGTGTGTACACTCCCTGACATGCAGCAGAGACCTAAAAGCCCCAGTCTTTTGATGGTGAATGTCTCAAATCCCCTTCCATTCCTCAAAAGAAAGTGCAAACAACCAGGTTATTTGGTCATTTCAAGAGTCTCCTGACCTCTCAGCACCATTCTTTCCCTGGCTAGTCAGGTGAACTGCTTACATCTAATATTTCTTTTGGAAATTGATCTTGCTGGTGCATCTCCTATCTTGGAATATCAAAGCTCTCTGGACCAGTGTAATCCTAAAACACCAAAGGTAATACAAACTGGGAAGCAGGAGTTCTCCACTGAGAAAACACAGGCAACTGAATTAATTGGAAAATGTGAGAAATATAAATGTGACCCAAGAGAGGCCTCCAGTGCTGGAAACAAATCAGAGTGGAGTTCGCTAGCACAGGAATAGCAGAGAAGTTTTTAGCTCTGAAAAAAAACCCCTTCCCTTAGCAAATAAGTGGCTGAGCATTTCTCATGGCCACAAATCTCTGTGACCACCCCCTGCTCCAGCTGCACAGACCCAGCACTCACAACCATGCCACAGTCCTCTGCAAGCACACGTGCTTCCATAGGAGGAATCTCTGCTGCTGCAAGCATGAACCTGATTGGAAACTTGACCTTGGAGCAGACTGAGTGAAAAACAAACCCAGAGCCTTGATGGCACCAAAAAAGTTTCTGCTTTTTGGCCCTTCTGTGCTATTTTGTCTACACACAATAAGATGTGCAGTCAAAAGGATCACTGTAAAAGAGTGAGGCACCCTTTGCCAGCTCACAGTCCTTGAACAGGGGACTCAAATCCAGGATGCTCTGCTGGGAACAGAACCTTTCAGCTGTGCTCCTTCTGGAGATGCAAAGCTAGGGAGGTGGGACAAGGCTGGGAATTCCAGGCAGGAGGTGTCCCCCATGTGCTCCTCCTCCTCTCAGGAATGCCTACTCCTCACTGCCATGCTCTGGCTGGCAAGTGACAGAAATGAACCCCAAGCCATCCTCCCCCTGCCTACGCCTGTCACACAAACCACAGAGCCCCAAGCCAAGCAGGCAGCTCTGCTTCACCCCAGCCTTCTGCTGAGGAGAGAGCCTGCAGACAACCCATCCCCAGCAGGGCCAGCATGACCTCATCCTGCCCTGCTGAGCTGACAGTGACCTGGAAATGCTGCTGGAGGATACAGCACTGCTGCTGCTCAGCTGCCAAGGGGGATTTCACCACCAGCTCATTCCCAGAACACCAGCTTGCAGTCTGGGAAAGAGCAAGATCCTGGATGAAGAGAAGGATCTTAATCAAAACCTTTCCTTGACATCTGGCATTAATATCTGAGTGAGCGTGCACAGCTCCCCTGCCTCTTCTAACTCATTTCTCAGGACAAGGCCACTAAAATCGTGGCTGAAGCTTGCACAACCTTCACCATCACATGTGGCAGCTGCTGACCTCAGCCTCCTACCATGTTGCCATGAGGCTTCATGCTCCTCTGACAAGAGATGTCCCCAGGCTCTACAACCATCCCAGAAAACGGGCTGGAGCCTGCCTGACACAGTGTGTGTGCCCAGCTGGGGCTGACTCTGAAGCACTCTTCATCTGGGACAAAAAAGAAGTGGATTTCCATGGCAATTCAGCATGGATCTCCACTCCCCTTGGGCATCCTTGCATGAGTGGGAAGTGAGTGGGAAATGCATTTCTAATTTTACACAGCTTGCCCTGTTCACTGGTAACACACAAGCCAACACCAGCTAAGTTTGAGAGGTTATCATATTTTCCATATATTTTCCAGCAAGAAAACAGGAAGGAAGGAGAGACCCACACCAGCCTGTCCTTTGAGCCACATACTTCATAGAAGAAACCCACGTTTATGTTCATTTTTTGAGCTTGAAGTTTTCCTGGTAATTCTTCAGACTTCTGAAGGAGAAATCCCCTGAATTCAGGCCAAGAATGTAATTTGAATAAACCAAGACAGAAAACACTGTTGCAAAAACTGATGCTGTGACTGAATCATGTTCTGCAAAGGATCTATGCAGCACAGCTGCTGCAAACACACACACAAGTGCTCCAAACACCAAACACCCCTTTCCAGTTTTACTTTCAGTCTGGTGTCTTTAATCTTTAACTAGATCTGTGGCAGAAGCAAGGACAGGAGCCCAGGATGGACCCCCGGGGAAGCAGAAGTCACACGTGCACCCAGCTGCTCTTCTCCACTGTTGTACCCTGCACCAAGAACTCTCAGAGAAGCTTTCAGGGATATATGGAGAATCTGCCCCAGGATCTGACACATGGCACCAGGCAATCCTGGCCACCAACCACCTGAAAGCACCATTTCCTTCCAGCAGGACTTTGCCCAACCCATGGAACACGTGGTGCTTTCCTGTATTACAGCACTGACACTGATGGAGGAGGTCACAAATAAAGGCTTCTCTTACTTGAACCTTCAGGCAGCCCTTGCTGAGCTGGTCTGAGTCAGAAAGAGCTTCTGTGATGTCCCAAATAAAGTCAGGCAGAATGTCCACCATAAAAGAAAACTAATGGGAACAGAGAGATGCCTCAAGGAACACCTTCCCTATCCAGCAGAGGAAAATTTATTTAAGAGATGTCTATCCACAACCCTTTTTGCACAGTTCAAGGATTATAAACAACTCACTAAACTGGGCAACAGGATTATTCCAGCTCTCACATGGCTGAGCCCCTGTGCACAGCCGTGCTCCGGATGGGCCAGCTGCAGGAAACAGTGACAGCCCCTCCAGGAGAACACCTCAACCTTTCTGCCCCAGAGTTTTGTATTTTTGGGACTGTGAATCAAAGGAAGGAAAGGAAATATTTGGAGCCACATGAACATGACAACATGTCAGGAAGTTATACATGGCAACATCACAGTGACTGCCTGAGCACTGGGACAACAAAGTGTCCCTGGAGCTCCTGAACTAACCTCCCGCTGCCCAAGCCTGCTGCAGTTTCTGTCAAGTTTCAAGGCAACAGAGGAGAGAAAACAAGAGATCTTCTCTTGGGGTCAACCAGAAGCAAGACACCTGCAAGAGGAATGTCTGCACACAAACCCATGTGGCAGGCTGTCCTGGGAGCATGAAGAAAAACACAGAGAATGCATAGGACAGGAGGAAAACTGCAGTATAGACCACCCAATCTGTTCCTCACCCAGCTGGGCACATCTGACTAGGAGAGACCTAATGCTTACATCAATATTCCTGGGCGCTCTTTCCAGTGCTCCCTTGCCTTCATCTTTCCCCCTCAATTCCCCATCTCAAAGAGAGAAAAAAAAAATCAAACTCAAAAAACCCCAACTATGAAGCAGAATCTATGACTTTCTTTCGCCCTTCACCTTCCCAAATGTTTACATTTGGGTAGGGACAGTTCAAAACCCACAGGGCACCAGCAGAGGCACCAGCAAGGCATGCAAAGCACTGAACATCCCATAGACAGAGCTCCAGATGGGAAAAACAAGGATGCGCAGGAATCCAGTGGCTGTGGGGTCCTGCCCTTTTACTGCATTTTGTTTAAATAGCCCTTGCCTCACGACTTGTGAGCGCTGAGCTGCTGTTGGGCTGAGCGAGGAGAGCCCAGCCAGAGCAAACACAGCAGCAAAGAAGGAAATGCTGCCCCAAAGATCAGTGCCTGAACTTGTTTTGCAGTGGAAAGGAAGCATTTAGAACACCTATAATCCAGCTACTTAGGGACAAAAAGGGAAGAAGGAAAAATGTATGGAAAAAACCAGCACGTAGGCTGGGAGAGCGGAGCTTTTCTCTTGGAGATTCTCAGTGTGGGTGTGAGCAGAATTCTGCTGGTGATGTGCCCACAGGGAGGGCAAGAGCCCAGGGAAGGTGGAAGATCAGGGTCCACAGCTCGATGGATGGCAGGATGGCTACAGCCCATCCACAACTTGATGGATGGCGGGATGGCCACAGCCTGGACAGGGCTCTTGAGTGGACGGAGAACCCAGGGATTGCAGCTCGATGGACGGTGGGAAGGCCACAGCCCATCCATAGCTCGATGGACGGCGGGATGGCCACAGCCCAGCGAGGGTTCTGTGAGGATGCAGGACACGGGGTCCGCGGCTCGATGGACAGAGCGATGGCCACAACCCAGCGAGGGTCCCGGGCCGCGAGCGGGGGGTCCCAGCCCCGCCGAGCCCGCAGCCCTGGCGCGGCCCTGGATGCCCGGGCACGGTACTCACATGAGGTCGGGGCGGTGTCGGTGCAGGATGGCGCAGAAGGCGAGGCCGTCGCGGAACGAGGTGGTCATGTTGGTGATGCTGACATCGCGGTAGCCCTCGCACTGCTGCCGGCACCACAGCTGCAGGTTCTGGATGGCCGCCATGGCTCGCGGGGAGCCCGGTGGGCGCCGCGCCGCGCCCCGGGGCTGGGCCGGGC
>JANPWX010000033.1:2474856-2511399 GCA_024734555.1 Trochalopteron elliotii
GCAACAAGGTTCAAGGGGAACGCGCGGCTGCGGGGCCGCCTCGCCCCGGGGACCGGGCAGCGGCAGCCGGGCCGCCAAAGGGGGGCCGCCAAAGGGAGCCCGCAGGTCCCGCGGCTCCCAAGGGCAAGGGAAATTTCCCCTGCTCCCACACAAAAACGTCAAAACGTCCTGCCCGAAGGGGTGGCCACCAGGGGAGGCGTGGATTTAGTCACTGGGAGGGGGAGTTTTCTCCCCATTTGGAGGAGAAAAAGTTAAAAAGCGCCATAAAACACCTAAATGTAACTGTCCGGTGGATAATCCTGAGCTGGGTGGGCGGATACATCCCCAGCATCACCAAGTGACACCGAGTGTGAGTGTGAGCGGTGCCGGGGCCGCCAGAGCCCCTCTCCTCCCCAAGCGAGAGACCGCCGGGACAGGACGGGGAGGAGGAGGGAGGATGAAGCTCGGCTGCCCAGAACCTGCCCAGAACTTGCCCAGAACCTGCCCAGAAATCTCGTCGTGGCGAGGGAGGGAAGCCAGCCGAGAGCAGGGGGGTCTGTCCCTGCTGGGGCATTGCATCAGGCATCGGCAGCGTCATGAAATCATGGAACGGTTTCAAGACTGGAAAAGACCCGCAGGTTCCTCCCCGCCCCGTCCCCACAGATGAGTGTGGGCTGGCCGGGTGAGGGGGGCAGGAAGGCGGCCCCGCTGCCGTTCCTGCCCCGCTGGGCTCGTTCCAGCGCTGTGATGGCCAGCTCGCAACAGCTGCCCCGCAGCACCCGCATCCCGTAAAATAACTCACCAGACCTCATGCAGCTGGCAAAACATGAGAAGAGACAAGGTAACGCTTAAACAGCTGCCTATAAATTAGGTAAAAATAATCAATAATACATACAATATATTAACGGCATTTCTGTGACATGATATGGATAATATACATTAATATATAAATACCTCACAAATAATTCAGAGTGTTTCCATTTCATCAACAATCACTGGCCAATGTATTTACTTTATGGTAAGGATTATACATTTCATTATAAATGGCTTGCTGGGCATGTCAGCAACTTTTACATCTCCATTCACTTTATTATTAATGGTTTCCTGAACAGTAATGGCATAATAATGCACACAATGCAGCATGAATATTTGATGTGGCATCTATAGTCTCCCATTTATCATTTATAACAGGCTACAAAAACATTATAAAACATTTATTACAAATTTATAGATCACTTTATACTAAAACAAAGTTGTGTTATAAATACATTATTAATCCTTTATGCCATTTATAGGAATCCCTTGTAATAAGGCCTTAGCATATGTTGCTGCACAACTGTAACAAGAGTGGTGTGGTGAGGAGGAAATACGGCACTGTGAGGCTGCTCCCAGGTCCTGGGTGTATTCTGTGATGGAAAGCAGAAACATCTGCACTCAAAATTAATCAGACTATCAAGGGACCGATCAAAAGAAATGCTGGATTAACTCAAAGTTAGGTTTTTAGCCCTCACTTCCCTCAAAAAAGACACATGCTGGAGCCCTGAAAGATGAGCTGTCCCACATTTCCACACCACCTTTGATAAAATTGTGGAATTTACAAAAAGCCTGGCTAACAATGAGCAGCCCTTCCCATCCTCAGGTATCTTAGGCCTTGGTGAGAAATAAAGAGGAAGCACTAGGTTTAGGAAATGTGTCTGTGGAGTTTCTGTTTAGCAGTTTGCATCCCCTGCTGCGCTTCCCATCGACATAATGCAGCACTGGGAAACGAAGAGAAGGAAATGAGGTTTGGAAATGGAGTGGTTGCCAGTTGCCAGTCACACAAACAGTGAAAATCAGCTCCTGAGTGCAGCTTTGACACAGCCGTACTTACCCCTTTCAGATTTAATGGCCCAGATGGGGCACGGCCCAGGGAATGAGACTTAGGGTTTTTTAAAATATATTTGTTTAACATGACAATCTGTCTTCTAACAAACCCAGCTTAATGACTCAATGCAGTTAGTCCCTTCTCATTAACTCGTGCTCTGGGAAGGGGCAGCTGGGGCTGGGTGGCAGGGGACACAGAGCCACGGAGTGGAAAGCCAGGCTGGGCTCAGAGCAGCTGGGATTTCCTGTGTATCACAGGCCTCCACGTTTCACCTCATCCCTCCCTTACTGTGCTGCTTTTCACCAGAACGGTCATACCACAAATCCAGGCTTGCAGACACCAGAAGAAGAAACTATTAGTTGCTGGCTCCAAGCTGTGCATCCCAAGAGAGGGTTAGTCTGGAGGTACAGCCCTTGCTACACCAGAGGAATCAGGTCCACTTTATCCACTAAGGTGATTAAAATGACATTTCTGAAGGAGTTTGCTAATACAGTAAGAGTATTATTGCTGGCCCAATAATGGCTTTCCAAAGTTCAGGCAGCAGAGACTCATGCAGTGTTAGCTGGTGAATTAAGGAGAGCTCTGTGGGAGTTTGCAGCTATGATGAGCCTTTAATGCACCAACAGGTAAACTAACACACTGAGAGGGGAACAGGGCAGGAAGGGAGCAGAGCTGCCTGTGCAGCTGCCTGTTACCCACAGCTGCTGTTCTCCCAGGATGTTCCTCAGGGGATGATGTTTACAAATCCTCACTCTGCACTGTACCTCTCCTTTCTACACCTTTTCCTTTGAGGGAGCCTTATAGGTCCTTATCCTGTTTTGCAGACTTGCCCCTGCTCACTGAGCTTTTCCCAGAGCTGCTGGGTGAGGTTTCCCACCTGTGATGCAGAGCTGGCTCATGGAGCAAAGTGTGTCCTGCAGCACACTGCCTGCTCCCCTAGCTCCCTTCCCAAGGTGTGTTTGGAAGCTTGTTGGAGCAGCAATCTACAGACATGAACTGATTTATTCTTCTCTACTTATAGACACTCTTCTTTCTCTTCCTTATTCCTTTTCAGTTCTCTTCTTACATACCAGACTGCACTGGAGAAATGCTGAGTGCTTCCTGACAGTTGCTATGACTATGACTAGTGGGGATTACTCTGCCATCACTTCTTAAATTTATCCTGGTTCCCACATGCAGCAACCAATGGATTTTACTATTAGTAGAGAGAAAACTTAAATATCTGACTAGGCCACCCTAAAGCCCAAAAAACCCAACCAACATTTGTCAGCTTGAAGACTCCAGGGGTGGAAGGGCCGATTCCTTGTATCAGGAAATGTGGGGCCTCATGAAGCTGAGAATCAAGAGATGCAATTTTTTTTCTCTCACAAAAGAGCATAACATCATAGAAAAAAATCACATCTTTAACTATTGTGAGAAATCAGCTGATCAAATTGAGCTACTTCATAATTTTGCTGCAGGCTGTTCACTCCCAACAATAGGAAGTGTGTGTCGTAGCCAAGAGCTCTCATACACCCCCGTGCCAATGGCTTGAATTAAATTGAGGGATTTAAAACAAGAAGGAAAAAGCATTTGTCTCATCAGTAACATGCCTCATCAGCTCTCTTCCCAGAAGGCAGCCAGGCTGACTCCACAGAGATGGAAAGGCCCCAAACAGGGAAAAGAAAGCCCCAACAATTTCACAGCTACTCACGCAGAAATGCTTCCACATGATACCTGCCTCCCCTCAGAGTCTGACTAGTTTGACCTGCAAAAGTAGCAGAAAAAAAGTTATTATGAAATTCAAGTCTGAACAAGAATTTGCACTTCTTCCATTCTTCCAAGAAGATGAAATAGAAATGTGAAGTTACAGGAAAAGGCACTTTGGTAAATCTCTCTGCAACACATTCCCCCTGAGAAGCTCATAAATGGTAAACCCATTATCCTAAAATCTCAAAGCACCAAAATCAGTGAGTGTCAGAACAAAGAGTGGCCTATCACCTAGGTAAAATACAGTATCACATCAAAATAGAAGGAAGTCTCTCTCCCTTGCCCCTCCTACCCACCAGCCAGATGTCCTGCTGGCTTTTTTGTCCCTCAGTGCAGTGAAATGAGGGACAGGCTAGAGAGTGATTTCAGAAAGTTATTTCCAGGCAACAAAGATAAGAGATTGCTCACATCCTGCATCCTACACACCAGGTGAGACGAAAAAAAAGGACATAAACAGCAGCTTGGTGGGTCACCAGTCCCAGGGAGCTGAAAGGAGCTCTCCAAGAGGGTTGGGGATGGTATTTATTTTCATAAGGTCATCTCCCCTTGTCCTCCAAAGAGGGGAAAGAGATGATGATGATCCCCAGTCTTTGCACTGCCATGGCAGAACACTCTCTCCAGGAGCTGCAAACATCCCCATTATTATCAGAAAGCAAAAGCAAAGGTGTGTTTTGCAGACCAAAACCTGTTTGGATCATGCAACTGGGTGAAGTGACCCTAGGTTTATCAAGGCACCACCATGGGAGCAGGACACGCCCTGGAGCAGGAACTGGCTTGGGCACTTCAAAGTGCTGTGTCTTATCACTAGAGCAGAGTTTAAAGCCTGTAAAACCAATAAAATTTGTTAGTGATTAACAGTGTGAACATGCTAAAGCAAAAAGCATTTGGTGTTTTCCAGGCTCATTGTAGACATGAGTAAGTGAAGTTTCCTTTTCCCGATAGTGAAGATAATGAGGTCTTGTTCTTGTTTCAAGGAACACAAAAACACTTGCTCATCACTCAGCTTATTTCTGAACCTTGAAATGCAGCTGGGAACCTCACCTGGAAAAGAAGCCAGCTCTCACCTCAGGTTATGAACTTAATAGCAATAAAATCCTTGAGACAGAGTAACTCTAAAGGCCACAACTTTCCACTTCTGCACTGAATTGAAGGAAAAACTACAAATTGCCTTGTTTTCACCCAGACCAAACCTGAAGCATTGTGTGCTTTGTTAGGGGGAGAACAGGGGCTCCCCTGGAACATCTATGACAGTATAAAACTGGGAGTCTCCAGTCATGGTACAGCAGGACACCCTGTGTCCTCCACAGCCACTGGTGCCCTGTGTCCCTGTGTTGGTGCCTTGGTGGGTGCAGAACCAGAGGATGGCCTGGTGTGGGGCACTACAAGCTCTGCAAGAGAACATGGTAGATGTGTTTTGGGATGCCCCAAAAGGGCTGAGCACCCTTAGAGGTCTCACTCCTCTCTAAAGATACAGTAAAACCATATGCATCACTTTAGATTTTGAATATAATTATTGGTTAAAAAAAAAAAAAAGAGAGAGAAAGGGAGGTAATTTTATTATTCTTATGGTATGTTTTCCTTTATTTGCATAATTGCTTAATGCTAATAAGACAATTAGTGATTCTTACAGCTTAATAATTACCCAGCAATAACTGGGCTACTGTAGCTTAATTAATTTTTAAATTGTTGCTGGGGGTCTTGACATTTTTTCCCAGTATCTTCTTGTGTTGGAGATGTGTTCCTGCAAACAGGCTGATCCCAAAACACCACCAGCAGCACAGGACAGACAGATATGCTATTATAGAGGTCTTTTGATTTTAAAATGATGGGAAATTTCCAGCTCTGTATTCTGCTACTTTAGGGGCAAATTATCTAAATATAAGGACAGGCAACACAGGGAACAGTCCACCTCAGGCAAATGCTACCCCTAGAGCAGCCAGGCTACTTAGCTGGCATGGGGCTGGCTTTGACACTCCTAAAGTTAACAAAAGTCTTACCATTTTTAGCTTTTAGCAAACAAGTCCTCGAGGTAAGTGTGAATTGTACTGTCCTGAACTGTGGTATGGCCAGAAGGAAGTTAATTGAGGGCAGGCAGGGCCAGGATTGCATTTGCCACTGATGGAGGTCACAGATGAGGTTGGCTGGAGGAAGGGAAGGCAGGGCCCCAGGGAGCAGCCCTGGGAATACACTCCACTCACACACACCAGCTAATGGAGACAGAGTTTTCCTCTCTTTTTTTTTATTTTGCACAAGACTTCTTGCCTGCTGCTGCTTGCAAGGTGAGGCTTCTCTTTGCCCTTTCTCATCTCTCATGGCTGACACAACATCAGCCTTTAGCCATGAACTCCCAGTTGGTGGCTGTTACCTGCACACCTCTCCCTGCATTCCCACTGTTGGCACAGCAGGTTGGGCAGATTTCCTCTGAGCTCAGTGCTGGGGCTCAGCCAGCTCCCCAGTGCCAGGCATGTGCCAGAGGCTGCAGCCACTGAGTCAGGAACAGGCAGGCACTACCTGGTTAGTCATGCCCTGCTCATAACCAAATTTACCTGCTTCTCCAGGATACCCCTCACAGTTCTTGGGATGCACAACCTTGCCCAGAGCTGTGTCAAAAAGCCACAAACCTCCAGGACATTGGCACATGTGAGGGGCCACAGCTGCAGCCACACAGGGCCTGGCAGGTGTGTGGTATGGCCAGGTTAGAGGTGCCCACTTGTGCCCAGCCATGCAGTGAAGGTCCATCATGTGATTGCTGGACAAGAGCCAGCCTTGCCCTGAGCTGGGTGCAGCCACAGGATGAGAAACAAACCTCTGGCCAGTTGTTTTTTTTTTTCCCATCATGCCTCCCCCTACAGCTGGCAAGAGATTTCCAGTGTATCTAAGATAAAAAGCCTCCCTTAGGAGGCTGGGGAATGTTAAGCACATTCCCCAGCCCCAGACACCAGCTCTGGCAGCCCAGCTCTCTTTAGAAAGCTCTTGACTACAGGAGATGATGGTAAAAAAGTGTCTAAACAAGCATTTTGCACCAGTTTGGATTGTGCTGCCTGTGAGGCAGATGGGAGCAGTGACTCGCACTGGATGAGTCATGGGGCCCCATGGGCTTGGCCAGGAAAGACCCTGCAAACCTCCTCACCACTCCTCTCCTGATCAAGGCACAAGCTCTTGAAGACACAGAAGATGGTCCCAGCCCCAGGAGCAGCCTAGAAGAGCTGTGAAGGGTGACACTGTCAGCTCAGCCAGGATGGGAGGAGAGGAGGTGCTCAGCCAGGCAGAGATGGGAGTTACAGAGCACAGATTACAGGCAGGCAAGTGTCAGGGCATCAGTATCACTGTCACCAACCAGAGCTGTCACAGCTGCCTTCCCCAACAGCAGGGATGGGATCCTGCCCTGAGCTGTCTCCACACAGTCAGGCACCCTCTGACAGCCCTGTTTTCAGCACTGATCTGGTTTTGATGATGTGCTTCAAGCCAAGGCAACCTGCTTAGCTCCACTGGGTCCAAGCAGAGGATGGCAGCAGAGAAAATGCCTTGTGGGAACCTTCAACACAGCAAAAAGGAGAGATCAACAAATCACAGATGATGATTTTTGTACTGGGAGATCTATGGCAAATCTCAGTTCTGCAGAGTAACTTCCACCCACATCATCTCCGTTTGACTTAATTTCCTGATCTCCCAAAAGGTGATTGCTGCTGCTGCTGCTGCTAAAGAGATGCTCCTTCCAGCTTCCCAGACACACCTCTTTCCACACAGCTCTGCAAAGCCTGTCTGTTCTGGACTCAGGGGTCATGAAGTAGCTCTGCCAACATCCAAGCGTGTCCAGCTCCTGTGACCCAGGCATCCTGGAGCAAGTCTGCTCATCACAGGCATTGCAAAACAGACAGCATCATTTGGGACCAACCACATTGTTTGGTTTTGCCTGTAAATGTTTCTAGTTGCAGCCCCAGAGTGGAATTTCTGGAAAGCCCCAGCTGCAGAGAGGATCTTCACCAAAGCACCACGATTGTGTTTGACTCACTGTCTTTGCACAATAACAGTCTTAAGATATCTTCCTTGCTACTTGACTCAAAGTCCTTAAAAGCCCTTTTCCAGGAAGTCACACGAGTTCCCAGCTGCTCTAGGCCCACAGCAGCACCAACAGAACTACCTTCCTGCTCTGAAAAACTGAGCAGTGCCTTAATGATGTGTGATAAGGGACTAAGGTAAGGGTTCCCAGTGAGATTACTGGCTCCCCTTGGACTGGCGTTAATCCTGCTGTCACTGAGCCCCTCAGGAAACCCATTCCACTGACTTGATCTCCTTCAGCTGTTCCTCCACATAATTTATATGGAGCTAATTGCCACAGGAGTGGCTCTGGATGCGAAGCAGATGCTGCTGAGGAAAAGAGCATGTTGCATCCATAACTGATGACTCTAATCTGTGTTTAAAGACAAGGCTACTTAGAGTTGATGGGAGGTTCAGTTCTCCCCCTTTTCTTCTCCATTTTTCTGCAAAGCCAGCTGGACTTTCATTCATATTTTGACACACCAGCTAAAGAGTTCAGCTGTGGTATTCTTCACATGCAAGAGCAGGCAATATTTCCCCACCCAGCCACCTAGGAGGTCACAACTGTCCCTGCCACCAGCAAGGAGATAAAATTCCTCCAGGACATTTGTCTTTACTATATATACTAGTGTTTCCCTACTAACAAGTGGAGCACCAGAGGAATAGAGACAAATGACATGAGAACAAACTGGTGATTAGAATTAAGTGAGGCTGGAGAACGAGCACATGGAGCAGTAATTTCTCTGGAGTAGGGGAAAGGGAGATTTCCTGTCCTCAAATGAAAGCTGGCAAATAAACCATCACCCCTATCAGCAGGAAAGGACCAAAGAACAGTGGTCAGAAGAGTCACAGGGAGGAACTGGCAGATCCCAAAGAGGAAACCCAGCTGTTTGTTCAAAGCCTCCACTGTTTGTTCAAAGCCTCCACTGGCCAGCTGCTGGGATGTTTGCAGATGGACCAAGAAGTTTGTTTTATTTGTTTTTAAACAAAGGAGGTTCCAAGGAACCTCTTAAAAGTTGTCCTGTCAGCAGTTGGTGCTGAACCAACTCATCCATGGTATTCCACTGACCCTTCCCAATCTGCTCCATTTCTTGGATATCCTGTAAAAGGCCAAGACAGCTCTGTGAGCACTTGGCCATGGAGAGAGGTCTTCCAGAGATGCTTTGTCTAGAATAACAAGAGACTGAAGAACAGGGGGAGAGGGATGTCAAGCTACACCCAAGGGAGCAGGGAAAGACACAATGGAAACAAAGAAAATTTTAATTATAAAATAAAAAAACCACCCACCCCCAGAAACCAAAGTGGTCTCTCCCCCTGCACAAATGTGCATGTTCTCTTCAACAAAGAGAGTGCAGACACTTCAAGTGCAAGGGCCATCACTCACTCCCCTCTGCTCTCCCAGCAGCTCTGCCTTCTTGGAGAGACAAAAAACCCTAAACAACAAACTGACAGCCACTGCCCCAAGACCCCATGAAGGAAGTGGTCCCTGTTTGGCACAACGTTCAGGAGATTTTTCTCCCACAATGATGGCATCTTAGCCAGCCAGATTGATCCTTGCCCCTTTCTGATCTTCAGTCAGCGCCTTCTTCTTTTCCAGCACAGTCTGGCCTGCCACATCACTTCTTTGATCCTCCAGCACACGGGTTGCAATACACTGTTCTTCTTACAGGGCTGTAATGCAGCTGATGAATCCATTAAATTAACTCCTCTGGAAGTGGAACTCCCAGAACCACATGTTCATATCATGGCCTCCATGTGCAGAATCTTCAAGGCCTCTGAGATCTGGGAGCTGGTGTCGATCTGGCCGTACATGCCCACCAGGAAGGCCCTGTGCAGCAGCACTGCTGCGTGCTCTGGGGAAGGGAAAGGCACAGTCAGGACTGGCCCAAGGGCTCCATGGGCAAGAGCAATCCACCAACAGCCACTGGGTGAGCATCTGCAGCTGCATGAGAAATCTCTCCTTCCATAAGAACCTGGCACAATCCCCCCTCTAGCAGCTCTGTGGAGTCATGTGAGAGGTCACAACTCAGAGAAAACCATGAGGAAATCTACCTCAAGGAAGCCTCCCTAGTCTCTATGAGAAATCCCCCTTGTGAAGCTCAGCCCAAAGCTACCATTGGTATTGATGGCCTGGTCTAAGCAACAGCAATCCATGGCAACTTCCCAGGGGAGCTGTTCCCAGCACAGGACCCGTTCCCAGCACAGGACCCCAGCTTTGAGCCTTGAGAGGCCAACCATGCCCCAAGGGTGGCCAATCTCCACTCACCTTGGCAAAGGAGGGTGTATTCAGGCAGGTTCCTCAGTGCTGTCTGCACCACCTCGAAGTCTCGGCTGCCCAGGCAGTACATGTAGGTGGGCAGGAAATCTGCAGCAATGCTGGGAGTGAAACATGACAGTGTCAGTACAGCCCAGAGCAGCCAGCACAGCCTCAGCTCCAGTGGTGCTCACCTGGGGTTGTTCTGGATGGAGCGCAGAGCCAGGCTGAAGGCCAGGTTTCGGCAGGAATCCTCTGATGAACTCATCAGCTTCTGCAGGTTTGTCTGAAAGATGGACAAATGTGGATCACAGGGCCATTCAGGGAGCACAAACTCCTCAGACTGGCATTACTCCCCCTCCACACCAATCCAGCCCAACACAAATCCAGCAGGTACTGGCTGACCCCAGAAATCCCTCTTTGTAAAACAGATTATCCTGTGTTTGAATACTTTAAAGTACCCTTCTGTAATCTTATTTCATGTGGGACAGCTGAGTTTTCCCTAGTTTCCAGCTTATTCGACAGAGCTGTTCTGTTCTCTCCTTGCCCTGGGAAGAGGACAGAGGTTTAATTCTTCCTCTGACATAAAGCAGATGGTGGTTGAGCCAGTCTGCAATGGAGGGAAATACTGTCTGCCCTCAGCAGGGCTAACTGAGGACACTTTTCTCCAAAGGTGCTGCAACAACCACCCAAAAAGCAGAGGAAGGGTAGTGCTTAAGCTGGCTGTGCAACAGACTCTGGTGAAAAGAATCTTCTCCTTCCAGTGGCAGTTTGAGACACCAATACTCACAGCAAAAAAGGCAAGAATTTCTGGCCTCCGTCTGGACATCTCATCGATGTCTGTCAGCACCTCCAGGATGTCTGGGAGAAGACACAGGTTGAAAAGGTGACTGAAATTCACTGATCCAGCCAAGAATCTTTTCTTTTTCCCCACAAAACCAGTCTCCCAAGCCATCAAGTTTTCCCACTTGCACACAGAGGTAGTCCAATTAAGGCACTTCTTCAGAAAGGAGGAGACCAGGGATGTGTCAGATCAACACATCCCAACCTGCCCACACAGAGGAAGGAATGCAATGGGGTGAGAGGTTTCAGTTCCAGAACACCTTCTTCTATAACTGAAGACCTTCACAGAGTGTCTCTTTAAGAAACAGGGTACAGGCAGGACTATTTTGTCCTATTCTACCTTGGAAGGAAAACTGTCACAACTTAGGTTTGAACAGAGGACACCTGTAATTTCAGAAGACCTTTGGAGACAGGTTAACATGGTTTTCTTCCATGAAGGCCATTTAGGGATTTCTAACAAATCCTGCTTCTCATCAGTTTGGTATTTCATTCCTATCAGCACTTCAGACCTGGGCTTGAACTGCAGCACTCCTTGATTTACTCACACTATCTCCCAAAATGCTTAAAGATCCTTGAATAGCCTCAAAGCAGAGGCCATTGAAGCACTGCTGAGCTAAGTGATAACAGAATCATAGGAAGCCCCTGTCACAGAATCACGGGAGGTTATGGACAAGTTAAGCCAAAAATGGAATAACATCCTAACTGCTGGTGACTTCCAAACACAAGACTGAAACAGGAAACCAGGCTGCTGCTGACAGATAAGAAACAAGGTTGACAAATGTCTTCATTTGCCCTGTGTCTTTGCACAGCTCTGCAGGTCCTCACTCACCCTCCACTGTTTGGCCTCTGGAGAGCCTCTTCATATACGGGGCCATTTCAGCCGGTGTGAGGGGAGTGAAGAGGGACACGCTGACCAGGGGGAGAGAGCCAGCAGCTGCTTCATCTGGGGGGAGAGAGAGAGAGAGCAGGGCACTCCTGACAGCCTGTGGACTGGCCAGTATTCCCTACCAGTGCAGTGCTGTATCAGGAGCCACCAGCAATGCTGTGATACAATTCCTGGCTCTCACACTGTCTCTAATCTCACTGTACCTCCTGTAACCCCCTCAGCTGACACTGAGGAGAAAGCTTCACAAGCTCTTTTAATACTGAATAATTTTCCCATGCAAGCTGTGAACAGTGGAAGAATGGATGTACCCTTAGAATCCCCCCAAGAGGTCAATCCTTAAGTGTGGATTAAAAGGGCAAAATCCACGACCAGGAAACTCACCCTTGTTAAGGGCTGTTCTGCTCCAGTAGTGATACCACTGGCAGGAAAACAAATTAACCCATCCCAGATGCTGCTTCCCAACTGCTGAGCATACAAGTGCCATTCTCCACTCTAAACACACTGAGCTGTTACAAGAACAAGCACAGTCTACACCCCACAAAAACACCTATTCTCCAAAACAGACTGCAGGTACACCAGCTGGAATAACTCTCCTCCCACCCAGACTCACCATCCTTCTCTTCATCAGAGCCCCTGTCCAAGATGCCACTCTTACTAGGCAGACTCAGCCCAGCCAGGAGGGACTTCAGCATTGCTAGGTCACTGTTGTCTGATGACAGGTCACTGGGAAAAAGAGGTGGTGTGTTTGGCTTTCAATAGCAATAAGGGCATGAGCATAGATATGTACACTGACACAAAGAGCCTCTCAGAAGCAGAAACAAGATTTTTCCTTTCTTCATAACTGGAGCTTAAATGCATTTTCCCCACATATGTGTAGTTGGGACCCTGCAGCCACTGCTCTGGGGAAAGACTCTCCAGCTGCCTCTCTGGAAAGGCTGCAGGGCACTATAATACCTCAATATAACATTTAGGCCATTATGTGAGTTAAAGTCATTATGTGACTTCCTTGGGCTCAGTTTTCACCTATAAAGAAGAGATATGCTGCTCATTTCAATGGACACTTAAGGGAGCCAAGGGTGAAAAAGTGCCATATTAGCAGCCACTCTGTCACATCCTCTTGCTGTCTTCTGTCTGATTAGCTCCTGGCAGTCAGACTGTGCATGGGCTAACAGGCATAAGGAAGCTTACTGGAGTGGATCCGAGTGCTTCTGCAAGAAGGAGACAGCTGCCTGGGCATTGCACGTGATGTACTTGTGGATGAACTGCACAAACTTGCTGATGAAGGCAGCCAGGTGTCGTGAGGATTTTCTGTAGTTCTGGGAAAAGATCAAGAAGGTGAGAGTTTACCAAAAAAACCAGCAATGCACTGCCCCATCCTGCACCTCTGGGTACCAGGGAGCAGTTTCTTCATCTCCTGCCTCCTCTTCAAGCTCTCCAAGGTGCTTAATGCACTTTTTTTGTTCTTAGGCATTTACGAAGGCTTTCCCTTCAAACGAGGAGCACCGAGGTCGGTCCTGTGTTACAGGAGTTTCCCCATCTAGTGGCCAGCAGCAGGCACAGGGAGGGAAGCAGGGATTTTCCTACCAGCAGCAGACGGATGAAGGACAGCAGACAGTCCCAGAGTGCCGCCTGGTGCTCGTTCTGGAAGACCTGAGGCTGGAGCAGCTCCAGGATCCCCAGGACGTGGATGAAGAAGGTCAAGTGGTTCTGCTGCCTAAACTCCTGGAAATTGAGGTGAACGCGGCCGTGCAGCAGTGCTGCAATCATTGGCAAGTGCCTGAAACACAAAACAAGAAAATCTAGGCCTAGATCTTTCAAGAAAGTTACATGTTACATCCGTTCCTGGAAGGCAAAATCCCTTATCCTCTCTCAGGGTTCTGGTCTTGATCCCTGTATGGATGGAGTCAGTAAGCCCCATTTCCCACTCATATTCTGTTCCCTAGTCTCCCAATCCAAGAGTATTTCCTGACAGACACAAGGTGTTGCCTCATTGTAAAAGATGTAACTTTGCTGCCTTTTCTCTTGACTCCTGTACACGAAGGTGAATTCTCTCACCACCGTTGTGATTGCTGCAAGTTTGTTCCCTTTCTAGGACAAGGGTGGATGCTTTTCAATAAACCCCAGCCACACACAGGGAGAGAGAGGTACCTGAGGAGGAGGATGGGATGAGCCACAGCCAACTTCCTGCAGGCCATATTGGCATCCCACACGCGGCTTTCGGATGACTTGGAGTCACTGGTGTCTGCGAGGAGGTTAATGAATCTGTGAACCAGGGCATCAAGCTGCAAGAAAAATAATGAGCAAACTGTTAAGAAGTTTAATGTACAAACCAGCCCCCTGGCTCTCCAGCAGTGTTTCCCAATTCCTTTCCAGCTACACAGGGGGGTTAACAGAAATTATTTTCAGGTAGAGTCTGTGAGTAGATGCAGTGTTCCAGCTGGCATGGGATCTGAAGTCCACAGTCCCTACAGACATCAAATCAGGATCAGATGCCTGCACACTTGTGCCTTACAGAAGCCTTTGGCACACAGAAGCTTGTGGAGCTTATATTATTTTATAGAAGGACACTGCAAAATAAACCACACCAGAACTCTCTGCTCTGGAGAGTGCGGGCAGGGGCGGAGTAACAGAAAAGCAAAATAAAGAAGCCAAAGTCACCCAGGAAGCTCTTGCCAGTCCTCAGTTTCTAAACTGGGCATCAAGGTAACATTTATTCTGCCTACACAACTGGAAAGGGGCTTTCTTACACCTCTAACTTTACCTTGCAAGTGCTGCTGTCTCTGGCTCCTTCACTGGTAAGCAGCATCTCAGGCATAGGCACAAGGAGCTCTGGCAGCTGCAGGTATATCTGCAGTAGAAGGTCCTGGCAGCATTTCCCCACAGAGCTAAAGATAAAAGGGAGAAGTCACCCACTGGCTACTACATTAGTTCAACCAGCAAACATCCCAGACCCATCAGATTAGTCACAGCCTTCCTGCATGTGGCAAACAGAGCATGTGAAAACAGACATTACTAATCTCAACCCGTGTTTTTTAAGTCTTTGCTTCTTTTGAACAACTCAAATCATTCACCTTCTACAGAGATCCATCCACAGTCTATGGGGATCCATCATGAAGTCATTTGGAGATAGAAAACTGCAGTTCCAAAGGGCATAGGAAGCTCTGCTTACATCTCCAGTGCAGAGTTCCTGCATGTGGTAGTCATGGTCAGCCCCATCCCAATTGGCAAAGAGGTCAGAACCACAACTATTCAGACTAACCAACATGTTCTCTACACACCTGAAACCCCTGTAGGTCCTGACCTAGTCTGTACTAGGAGGCAGTAGAAAGCAACAGTTACTCAGAATCTTTCCTAATATCACCATAAGCAAGGTTGGAATTAGGTCAGTTCCTTTCACTGCCACAAAAACATCATCTTCCTGTTCTTTCCACAGTCCTAAAATAGCTGTTAGGAAACAATTTGGTCTCCATTCAGCTTTGAAAGCAAGTCAGAAGCAGGATGTATTACAAGCAGTGACTCAAGGGATGAGTACACAAGAAATCCCACGTTAGGAACTAGTAATTAAAATAACTCTTGCCTTAAAGAACGAAAGAAAAAAACCCAAGCATGTCAAGAATTTCATTCTGCAGTCCTAAAAGCAAAAGAGCCCTTAAATTTCCCTTTTGAAGTCAGCTTCCTGGTCTGAGTACCACTTAAAACCACTTGTTATTCCTCCAAACCTCAGGGAGGATAGTGTGCACTTTTCATACAGGCTCTGGAACATGATATTCTTAATGAACACATACTGGCAAGTCTCATCATTACCTGCCTGCCTGTGCCCCAGAACTACAATTCCAGCAGACAACGCTCCTCATTTGCAGCCTCACCTGCTTCCCCACTGCTGGATGCAGCTGGTCAAATATTCTGTTACTTTTTTGATGTTCTCAAGGTCTCCATGAGAACAACTGAGCAACAAGGGCAGTCGAGACTGGATGAGTGTGCAGGAGGCCTCCTCAGTGTTCTGGTATCTGGTCTCTGCTTCAGCCAGGATCAGCTCCACCATGCTGATCAGTTCTGATGCCTTCAGGTGCAGCACAAATTCCTCACGGCGCTTCTGCAGTGCAAGAGAACACCCCAAATGATTCCACACCAAATCCCAAGATCCTTAGTTCCTTCTAGTCACACCTTCCCCGACTGCAATGGAACATCTTAGAACCAAACTTACGAATGGCCCCAGATCTAGAGCTCTGAAAGCATCACAGCCCCAAATAAAACCTCTCTACCCTTCCTCTACTTCTTCATTTACTTCCATCTCAGCATGTGTGATGGGTCAGAAAGCGTAATTCAGTCACCAAACAAAAGAAATTCTGTGAAGAAGAGACACAGCCTCCTTTTCTTTGTAAAATGGCAATTATCCCCTGCTGGGTTTTAGCTTGCTTGCCACTCTAGCCTTGCACCTTTACCAGATATTGTGGCAATTGCTGCAGGGGAAATGCCAAGTGGGCAAACTTGATGTGTTCCTATCAGCTTTTTGGACTCTAAACTGCCACTGTAATATGTAACAGCAGAGCAGCTAAGTAACCAGCTGAGGTACAGGCAGCAAACTTGGCACACTGCACCTGAATCACTCCAGCCACCTCTTGGCCATAGAACAATCAGGCACTGTGAAAACATTGCCTCTCACTCCATCCAGAGAGGAATCTTGGAAGAACTGAATCAATACCTGAGGAGTTCTCTGGTCCCTTCCCTGCCAGATCCGAGGAATGTGAATACAGGCCCACAAGAAGTCCAAGGATGCAGTTGGGTCAAACCTGCCAGAAGACAAAAGAAGACAGATTTGCAATTAGAGTCAACACAACCCTCGGGCAGCACACAAACACATGGAAGCATCACTAAACACGATGAGTGCTGTGAAGGAAGAAACATCTGCAAATGTAAAAATAGGATCTATTAAGTCCTGAGAAGGGGGTTGGTTCTGTTCCCAGATTATGACTAAACAGTTGTTGCAATAAGCACAGCACAGGGTACAGAGCAGAACAAATGGCATTCAGCAAGTGTGGGGGCTACGTGGTGCCTTGCACCAAGGCCAGGAGTTGGTCATCAACACAAACAGTTGGTACAATCAGACCAATGACCTTACTGTCCCTACCACAGCAGTTACCTTGAACTGAGAAATTAATGTAATTTTGAGCAAGAATTTAAGAATAAAATAATAAACTGAAATGCTACCAGTTTTAGAATTATTGTTGTTATTAGATGTTAGCATTTGCTGGTCCATAACTGTAACAATACTACTAGACTAGAACTTCAGTATTTGAAAGCTATATACAGAAGCTGAGAGCTAGGGCTCCTGCAGAGATCAACACTGGGAGGCTGATGTCATGAAAAGGTTAGAGAAAGGCTGGAAATGCAGTTTAGTACAACCAAAAGATCCATCAGAGCCTGCTCAGGTACAGTGACAGCCCTCAGTTTGCTATCCAAGCCATCCTGCAAACCCTGTGTTCATAAAGATTATCAACAAGGGCAATGCAAGATGGATTACCCACAATGAGCACTTCCTGTTTAGAACACAGCCAAATCTTTATGTGCTGCATCCACCAAAGAGTAGGCAATATTTATATCAAGGTACACAAATCAGAAGGACTGAAATCTGCATCCTTCTCACAATGTCTATTTTTGGCTGACTTACATCTCCTGGCAGACACATCATGAACATGGCAGGTCTTGCTCTCTCAAGACAGACAGAGTTGCCCAATTCAATCCCTTGATTATAGGCCTGACAAACAAGACTCACCTTTGCTCCCTGTTCCTGCCAAGCAGAAGCCTGATGCACTGGTGCAGTGTGGTCCAGCTGGACTGGTGAGTCAGAAGAGCCAAGAGGTACGGGCGGAAGGAGGGCACCTGGGACCCTGCCTGGAAGCACCAAAAGAGGAAGAGATGTAGTGAACAGATCCTGGAAACAAGGTGGGCATAGGAGATGCCATGTGTGTTGCAGAAGGATGACAATCCAGGAGGGCAGACAGCACAGACAGCAAGAGGATTTAGGGCAGCACTATCTGACAGAACATGGCATCAGATGTGAAATTCAGTTTCAGCCTTAACTTTGGCATGGCACTTTGGGCAAGCTATTGATCTGTCTGCAAAAATACCAGTGGAAACACAGCTGGCTGGGTTGTCATGGGACCGTGTTGTGTCTGTAATGCACTTTGAAGCCCTTAAAATAACACAGCTAAGGAAATATAAAGATAAGAGGAAACATAAGCCCTGCACTGAGAAATGTGAGCCTTGCACAGCCTGTAGTGCTCTGGAACTCACACAGTAACATGTGGCAAAACATAGAACTACCCCTTGCCCTGTTTCCAGGTGCAGGTCAGTACCCCAGAAAGTCATTCTAGCACAGCAGCTCCTCTGCCCAACAACTCTTACTTTGTTCCAGGAGAACAGTAGCTTCTGCTGTAGATCAGGGCAGCTGCTGATGACCTCTGGGTCCAACATCTCCAGCCAGTCATTGAGAAGGCCAGAGGCAGGCCCTGGCCAAGCTGATTCAGCACTGTGGACAAAGCAAGGCCAGTGTCACAGGTGATACCATGCACCCAGACCTACCCCTGAATTCCCATCATTGCCTTGGCTCACCTGCAACTCTCCACCTCCTTCTTTACTGGTGTTTCTTCTTTGTCCTGGAGCAACAAGGAGCACACCACAGCAATTGGTTTCACGGCAGGACACCTGGCAGTGGTCTCAACAGTAGCTGAGAAGAGGACAGTCAGGAGCTCCTCCAGGTACGGAGAGTGGGTTTCAATCAGACCTTGAAGGACTAGCAGAGGGAGAAAGATGCCACTCATTAACTTCAGGATGTGGTGAAAGGTATGGAACCTTTCAAAAAATATTCCTGAGAGCCAGGCTCAATGAGGAAGAGGGAAGCCATTTTTATCTGGGATAGTAGGCTTCTATTTCTCTTTTTGTTAGTGGACATCAACAGTTTGCTCAGAGACTTAATCCTAGCCCCAGATCACAGTTTATAAACCCACATAGAGTGGGGGATAGGAGGTGATACAAGATAGGGCTGAGCTTAGATCAGTTCACATTTTCTGATCCAGAGAGAAGGCAGATTCCCACAGCCTGCACAGTAGGCACTGCCTTGCTGGGCTGGAAGTTCAAGCTGCTGCTGCTGCAAAGGAGAGCAGAAAGACATCCATACCTTTGTTGATGAGCTCTGGCTCCACATTACACTTCTCTCCTGATTTCAGGGTTGCAATGATGGCACAGACTGTGGAGCTGATCAAGTCAGGGTCACGACGGAAGGAAAGAGCTTCTGTGAGGTGCAGGAAGCCACCTCGAACTGTAACGAAATCACAGCACTGGCATCACAGGGACAAGCCACCCCCAACAACAGACTTCCCTCCTAGACTCCCCATGTGGCTCCAGGGCACAGCTACTCAAACATACAAATATACATCCTACTGCCATTTATGGCCACCACAACCCTTGACAGCTCTCCTGCATGTTACAGGGGCAGGCAGCTAAGAAAAGGCTCTGTAACCACAAACCCATTTCCATGCCCAAGCTCTTAGTTAGACACCAAGGGGTGGCAAATGATAAACAACTCTACAAGCCATGATGTGACCTTGTTTCAGAGGCATTCCTGCATGCTCATCTACCAAAACTACAGCTCACACAGAATTCCTGGCCTGAGAAATTATAACTTTTCCCTGAGAGATCTGCTGTGCGTGGTGAGATGCTACCAGAAGTCTACTGCAAGCCTCCAGAGCTAAGGCACTTGTTCATAGCCTCGAAGAGTTTCTGCAGCACAGTGTGCTACTTTTGTAACTCCTTATGACACTTCCTGCTCCAGGTGCAGTTTTGTTTGTCTCTTTCTTGTCCCACTTCGTCCCCTCTGAATCCCATAAGCTGCCCAGTGCCAGTACCATCACTGATCCTGTGCCTTGAGGAGTATTGCACAGCAAAGGCCTTCAGCTGAGCTCGCAGGGGACCATCTTCCACCGCAGGGTTCTCCAACCACTGCAGCATCTGCATGAGCACTTTGAAGAAGAGTGAGGAGAAGGCAGTGTCCTGTGGCATGGAACGCTGGGGAGAAATGCTTTACAATCAGGGTGGTGAGGCACTGGCACAGATTGCCCAGAGGTTCTGGACTCCCCATCCCTGGAAATGTTCAAGATCAGGTTGGATGGGCTTGGAGCAACCTGGTCTAGTGAAAGGTGCCCCGGCCCATGGCAGGGGAGTTGGAGCTAGGTGATCTTTAAGGTCCCTTCCAACCCAAACCATTTTATGACTCTATGTATTAGACTTCAGCTCTCAAACTGTCTGCAAATGCCTTGGCTTGCAAGACATGTCCAACACTACAGAACAGCACAGACCAGACATCCCAAAACCAGCAGAGACCTAGAGCTGCAAATCCAAAAAATGGTTTCCAGGCTAGGTAAGGTACACTAACGCTGCAGGTAATCTCAGCAGTGCTAGGCTGATGTGGCCAGCTTGCATCCAGATGCCCATGGCCAGAGAAACTGAGCTGACCATTACAAAGTGTGCACACAGCAGAGCAGATGCACTGCAGATTTCCCATTTCTCCCTCACCCCTCTTTATGAAATGCTCCCAAACAGATTTCCCATTTCTCCTTCACCCTGCCTTATGAAATGCTCCCAAAGAGATTTCCCATTTCTCCCTGACCCCCCTTTATGAAATGCTCCCACATAAATTTCCCATTTCTCCTTCACCCCCCTCTATGAAATGCTCCCAAACAGATTTCCCATTTCTCCTTCACCCTGCCTTATGAAATGCTCCCAAAGGGATTTCCCATTTCTCCCTCATCCCCCTTTATGAAACGCTCCAAAGCCACTCACGTGGTACTGGTAGAGCTGGCGCATGAGTGGGCAGGAGATGAAGTGGTGGCGGTGCATGGCCATGACCAGGGCGCCGCTGTGAGCGGAGTTGAGCAGCGCAGCCAAGGCCTGCAGCAGCCTCGCCGTGATCCCGCTGGCCGTGACCCCACTGGCTGTCACCCCACTGGCTGTCACCCCACTGGCCGTGACCCCACTGGTTGTGACCCCACTGGTTGTGACCCCACTGGCTGGTGTGGCCCCGCTGGCCGGGGCAGCCCCTTGGCGGATGTGAGCCAGCTCCTGCCCCAGCGCCTGCTGCAGTGCCAGGGCCAGCGGCCGCAGGCTGGAGTTCTGCCACCGCGGGTCCGGGGTCAGTGGGAAAAGCTGGGGGGATAAACATGGAATACATTTATGACAATGACAATGAAAGGATTGCTGTACCATGTGCTGTACTGTGTACCATGAACACCCTGAGGCAGAGGAGTGATTTACCTTGGACAGTTTTACTAATTGTAGGCTAACAGGAACCTTCTGATACAGCTTGTTCTATATTCTGGTGCCTGGCACATGAACATAAGCAGCATCTCTGCAACCCCAACATGACTATCAGCACTGACACTGCAGGGGAATCTACTACCCAAACACCAACAACCGACTCGGCCAATTAATTCCCTGTAGGCTCCTTCTGCAGTCAGTGGAGGGAGAGAAGCTCTGTAAGCAGACAAGCCAGAGTACAAATGCTGTTTGCACACAGCTTTGCTGCCAGGGCCCTGTGAGCATTTCACAAATCCTACATCCACTGCTGAGAGGAAAGGCACTATGCACAGAACAAACAAGGTGCAGAGACAGCAACATGCTAGTAGGTACTGGCAGTACTAGGCATGATCAAAAGCCACATCACGTTCCAGCTACTAGAAAAAATTCCTGCCAGTATCAACTCCACCAGGCTGTACTGGCACAGCCTCATTGCATCAGGACTTTCATATTTATTGCCTGCAAACACTGCAGGATAAGGAGTCACAAGATACAAGAATAAGAGAAATGGATTTTGTAAAGCTGCTGCAGGGAAGCAGCTACTCAGCTGGAGGTTATAACAGTACCTGCAGAAGGATGGCTGCCAGATCATCTTCTGGGCCCAGAACACGGACCTGGCTCAAGGCCCGGATCCGACTCTGACTTTGAGAGTTTTCAGGACTAGATTTTGACCTTGCAGTCTCAGCGCTGTCTGCAAGAGGAATGAAAGGAAAGAAAGGAAAATGCTGTTATGATAGATAGCATCTGGAGCCCCAACATCAGATCACCTTCAGCTTTACAGTCTCTAACTGCTGTGGAATTCAGCAGCTTTTCTCTCAATTCCAAGCAAGACCTACTTTTCCGTATGACTCAGAAAAACTAGCTGTAATAAACTCCAAAAATATTGGAATTTCTCTCTTTGCCAGAAGCAAAAAACTCTAGCAAGAACTGGTGTCTAACTGTAGCTTGCTGGTTTATTGCACCACAACTGCTTTTTAAGACATTTTTGGCTGCTCCTCTCAACAGCAACCAAAGAGGGAAGTTCAGATGATTTTGATATTTAGGCTATCCCAGGCAGTACCTCGGCGGGCTGGTAAGGAGGCAGTAAGCAGAGAGTGGAAAGTCTGGCCTCCTGTTGCTCCTCTCTCATGTTGAACCTCCACAAGATGAGCCATGTAGTCTGAAAAAAGAAGGAAATAAGAGCACATCATCGTCTTATCCTCTTCAGTAAAGTAGGACAGAATTGGCTGTTTGTACAGCTCCCACAGACAAGAGAATCTGCTGTTCCCACAGACTTTGTAAATAAGATGCCTTGAAAACTTTGTTTCTTTTACAAAGTATCTTCCAAAGTACTTTTTGACTCTGTAAATTTTGATTCCAATCCAAAAATCCTCCTCTATTCTGGGAAATACAGCCAAGGGCCACCCAGGTGTCTACAGGGACAACAAGCTGCCAAAGCAGTCTGGGCACAAAGTTTGCTGAACTGGCTTGGATTTTTCCAAGGAAGTCACAGGAGATACTCATGGAAATTGTTCAAGCAAAAGTTAAATGCCTAGTCAGCCTCATCTTACTCTTGTCCATGATGTTCTGCTCCAGTGTCTGTGGGTCATGAGATACTGCCTGATCCAGGTACTGCAGAAGTTTGCTCATGCTGGAAACTGGGATTCCAAAGGACTGAACAAAGAGAAGCAGCTGCTGTGGCTCCAGGTCCTGCAGGGCTGAAATAGACAAACACTGAGTCCTCAGACCTCTGAACTGCCTGTGGAGGGTCATCTTTATTACTTGATCTTTATGCTTTTGTCTGGACCAACAGTGACACATTAATGACAGGACTGCAGAGAGCCTAAAGCCAGAAGTCTGACAGCTGCCTACTATATTTTCTTTCCTCTGCAAATCATTGCTGCCTTATTGCATCTTCCAGTTAATTCACTCACTGGCTAATCTGATCCTCTGTTTAATTTTATTAGAACCTCAGTAATGCAATCATTCGTATTAAAAAATAACTTCCACCCTATCTCTTGATGGCTGCAGGCAGGAATTATTGAATAATTCAATCGCTGGCTATAGACAGCTGTCATTTAATTAGTAAAATGGGATGAAAGCTCTGAATACCAAGAAGAAAGAGAGCACTGACAAGTGGAATGAGGACCAGAATAACCAGAGGTTCAGCTTACATCCTTTAGGCACAGCTTTCCACAGTGCTGGTGATTGCATAGCTTAGTCCCATCTGAATTGTTGTAAAAGAGATGGGATCTCGATTCAGAGTCTCCCATTCATTTAAAACACACAGAAAGGGGAATATCCATTCGGACTCACTCCCCTACTATAAAATTAACAGTGATAGATGGCTCCATCCAAAGGCATCCAAGAAGGATGGCTGGGCACACTTGAGCAGGGAAGCCTCTCCCTTTCCTGAAAAGGTTTGAAATATGCCACAGGCTCACCTGCATCCACCAGGCGCGGGACCTCGGAGCGGATCATGCGCAGCTTCAGCCAGTCGGGGAGCAGCAGAGCCTCCTCGGAGGTGTCAACCAGAAAAGCTGTAGGAAGGGGCTTCTTCTCCGGGAACCAGATATCCAGCAAGGTGTAAAAATCACCATCTCCTGCTTAAGAGTGGATAAAAAGTTATTTCCCATGTTCACAAGCAGCTAGAACGCCCTGCCCTTCTCTAGCAATACATCAGAACACACCATTGTTTTAGTATTTCCTGCTGTCTGCAGAAGAAAAAAAAATTTAAAAAATCAGCCTGCAAATCCTTCACTCTTTGCAGCAATATTCTGATAAATCTTACAGCTACAAACAAGTACTGCAAGCTTGTGAGTAGAAGGATTAAGACCAGCCTGACTTGTTAGGAGACAGCAGATACAGAAAATCCACCCTGTATTGACCATTACCCGCTAAAAAAATCTGAGCATACTTCACCAACCTTGAGGTGGCCCCAGTGTCAGGAGAATAACCATGGCATGGACCACAAGGATGTGCATGGTGGCTGTTTCCCCACTAGTCCAACGAAGGAACACCTGATCCTGGGACTCTGACTGGAAAAGCAGGAAAAGACAGGATGAGCAAAGGTGGGGGAGAGAAAGGAGAACATGAGAATGGACAAACTTAGTCAGATCAGAGCTCCCAATATCTCCAACAGTAGCCACAGAAGATACTTTAACAGAGAAGTTAAAAAGGCTTTTTACAAACACATAGGCTTGGCTCTGACACCATGTCATAATCTAATTATTTTCAGATCAGGGAATTCTTGAGCTGGATTAGGTTTATTCAAATTGAGTAACCCATAAAGGGCTTCTGTTCTGTTAACCTGCCCAGTCTGTGTGCCCTGCTGGGGCAAGGCAGCAGGCACTCACTCACTCACCCAGCTGTACACCTCCTCTCCTTCCTTGCTCTGCCGCATGCGCTTGATGTAGCGGGAGAAGATGGAGAGCAGGGCCACAAGCACTGCATCTGACTCAGCACTGTAGGAGAGCTTGGAGAACAGGTGGGACATGATGGTGGAGCGCTCCACGATCAGTCGGGCGACATCCTGCAGGGAAAGAAACATCCAGGAGGTCTTTATTGCAAAACACAGCCAGGTCCCCCTCCTCTTTCATTGCATCATGTTCTCCAGTTCCCATCATCAGCCCAGTACACACCACTCTGGAGATCAGCTTGTGGGATCAAGAGCAGAACTGACACAGGAGGGAAAAAGCCAGTGGTTTGCATGCATCTTACAGTGCCCCAGTGGAGCTCAGATGCATTCTGGTGCACCCCATTACAAAGCATTTACATAGCATTTCTCTGAAGAAAAAGATCTACTGAGGCTTATCATTCAGCCTCCTCCATGTACCTAAACAGAGGCACTATCACCACATGAGTCTTAAAAGCAACGAAGAAAGCACCAGGGAGAAAAAAGAAAAAAAAATCATTATTAAAAGAAAAATTATCAAAAGCTTTTCTAAAAAGAAAAAAACTCACACAAACAAATAAACCTAGAAATCTAGTTCTGGTTACACAGAAGTACATATCCCACCACCCAAGTTCTTGACTTCCCAGTCTCTCCCCAACCACGTATGACTGCAGGTTTAGCACCTGCTTACTTATGAAACACTGCCAGTTGGTGGGATTTCCATCAAACCACTGTCCACTCTTGCATTCCCCATTTGAGCTGATGGGCTGCTGCACTGGAGGTTATTGCTCTAATTACCATTTCAAGATATAAACCAAAGACACAGGTTTGCCTTTCAACCCATGCACAGAGACACAAACATGCAGTTATCAGAGTAACACACTCCCAAAGCTCATCTTGGTGGTACAGCAAGTCCCATGCCTACCACTGTCCTGGGACATGCCATGTGTCCCCCACACAATCCCCCCTCTCACCAGAGCAAGGTCGTTGTGCTGTCCCTGCTCCTCCACTGGGGCGTGCTGGGAGAGGTACACCAGGTAAGCACTGATGGTCTGGGGATCTGTCTCCATGTGGATGGCCTAGAATGAGAATTCCTTCCATTAGAAATCAGGATTTAATGAAAACAAGCACCAGCATAAGCAAAAATCTTCTGCAAGCATATAACCATGCCAACATCACAGCCAGATCCAGTTTGTTTAGATCTGTTTCAGCACTAGTATAAAAAGAACAAGCTTGAAACTCTCCCCTTCAGCCACTTCCACTCACCTGCTGCAAGGCCAGAGCTGTGGTGGCTCTCACACTGTCAAACAGTGGCAGCCTCGGGAGGTCTCTCAGCAGCCACTGATATCCCTGCAGCAGCTCAGAATCACCAGAGTCCTCTTCCATGGGGTGATCCTTCTCCTCCCCATCACGCATTCCTCCTTCCGACAGCACCAAGGACAGGCCCTGCACAGGTCACACAGATACAGCTGGTACATATGAAGCCACAGCTGGACTGCTAGTTTCATACTAGTAAGTATAACAGAAACGTGCTTCAAACACCACAGAATGATCCAAATGCAGCACACAACGGGTTTCAGCTCATGTGATATGTTTTCTTGACAGATACCCTGCTGGAAGTTTCAGTCTGAGCACGATCCTTCTGAGCTCTCTGCAATTCTCTTTGCCTTGTCTATGCTCCAGAGCACAAGGCACTCACTCACACTCCTCACAGACAACAGCCTCTGCCAATTACTCCACATGGCACACAATCTCTTGATTCTACACCTGAACTTCCCAGGAAACATAGTAAAATCCAGCTCTATCTTAAGTACAACTTAACTATTGAACAATAACTTCTGAGCAGCAGGGAGCAGAAGTGTATTAGATGGGGTTTGGAGACTGAGACAAGTCACTGAAGGAGGATGACATGAAACAGTTTCACTGTGCTGGCTCTGGACTCAAGATAACCTAGAGCTCTGCCCTGGGCTTCAGAGAGACCCTAGTTAAGATGGTTCTCATTCTGCTCACCTTCATGGCCAGGACCCGGGACGCCACCTGGGAGGAACTCAGGCGCCGCAGGAAGTAGTCAAGCACCTCACAGGTTGTCTGTTCATCTGCTTTGGGTCCCAACAGCAAGTCTTGCAAACGTCCAAGCAACTGCCTTTGTTTCTGTTGTCTCTGTGGAGTGATAAGTTGGTCAGTCCAGTGAAACCAAATCTGGGATGCACAGAAGGTGGGTAACAGAAGGGATCCCCAAGAGACTGCTCACCTGGCGTTTCTTGGCACGTTGGTCCTTACTCTCACCCTCCTCTTCTTCTTCACCTGAGGTCGATTCATCAGCAGCATCATGAAGCAAGAACTCACAAAGACACTGCACGGGCAGGACGTCCAAGGAGCCCTCGCTGGACTGAACCAGATCTGCCAGCCATGGCATTGACTGTGATGAGGCCTGGGAAGGATGAGAGTAACAAGATCAGCAGAACACAGAAGCAGCACACTGATCACTCAATTCCTGAGCAGCAAACCACCTTCCTCGGAATCTCACTCAGCTTCCTTTTGCCCCTCGCTCTGCTCAAGTTTCAGAGGCAAGGGATCCAGTCCCAGCACAGCCCACCTGTCTTTGGATGATGTTGAGGAGAAAGTCAGGATGGCGACTGCGGCACAGAAGGTGGCCCAAGCGAAGTGACTGGTTCAGGCTCTTCACCTGCTCCAGGACGTGTGGTGGAGGTCTGCGAGGGGGGCCCCTGCCACAGAAACAGCACGTTACCCACAGGCCGACAGACTCACTCTGATCTGATGAGGATCAGTCACTTGTGTAGTGCATGAGGGGTTTATACAAAGGTGGCAGGCAGGTTGGAAACATGATTTTCCAACCAAAATCATTTTAGGATTCTGTGATCCCATGGGCTACCACACTACAGGGTTCTTCTTCCCCACATCAACCAGGGTTTCCTGATAAGTGTTGTTAACTAGGATTTCATGATAGTACCAGAATGCAGAAGGCTACTTACTGAGGGTCCAGACTTGTCAGCTGGGACAGCAAGAGGCTGCTGCTTTCTGTAATTGTTTGTTTTGTGGATGCAGCTGCCAGATGACCCTCAAATGCAAGAATCTCCTGTTTTTCTCTCTGGGAGATCTGAAGTTCACGATTAATCATCTCTGTGCGTGTCTCCTCATCCGTCAAGGTACATTGAGGATAGGAATAATTACTGAGAAAATAAATTTTTAAAAAAAGGAAATTGTTATCTTGTTCTATTCAAAATTCACAAACCACAGTCAGAAAGAACACAGGACCTCGGCTCTGAGAGACAAGGTAGGAAAAAAACAAGTAGTTTCTCAGTGGAGCCAGGAGACTGAGACCTTCTCAGCAAGCACAGCAGTCATCCCCCTCCCCCTTTTTCTCAGCTTTATTCCCTTCCTTATAATATTTTTGTCGAGGGAAGGCACTTTTCCCACTCCAACTGCAGTGCTAATGCCAGTTTATTTTACACAAGTCCCACTGGAAAGAGTCGCATGGCACAAACTAAATTCAGAAATGTGTGTTTTCAGTGGTCTGTTTGATATAAGTAGGGATTTAACCATACTAACTTGGTCATGACCATTTCCATGAGCATCTTTAGTGAGGGATACTCCTCCCATGCAGCCAGACCTGCAGCAGAGAAGAACAATAAGAGACAGAGGAAAAAAACAGAGCCTTTATATATTCTCTAACACGTTTCAAGGTGGGGAGACACAAACTCACTTGAGAACAGCTCATAACACTCGGAGCACAAACAAGGCAATTCCAGCCACATGCTGGTCCAAATCCCATCCCCATGTCTTTTTCACCCACAGAGGATACACAGTTATTTCACTGCAGTTACCTCACCAACCCACCAACAGGCCTTGCACACAAGCAACCAGACTTCTGCAGAAAGCACCTCGACCAGGTTTTTGCAGCAGACCTGGTATCCTGAGAAATGTCCACACTCACCAATGTTTTCAGGATTGAATGCAGCCACTACAAGCAGGAGAGGCCAGGCTTTCCAGTAGAGAGTAGAAATAGCTAGATTTGGAGGCTGGTACCTGCAAAGGCCATCAATAGAGATTAGTGGTCAAGTTTGGTTCCTTAAGCTCATCTCAAGTTTGCTTTTCTCCTTGATCATGCACTGTTTAGATTTTGTCATGCCAGTGCAGTGCTTTTCCCAACAAACAGACACACATACACACACAAATCCTTTCAGGAGGGACAGCAGGATTCAGCTAAAGATATCTGGGGCAGAAAGGTCAGTGCTTGCAGACCAAAGTACATTCCATGACTCGGGTCTTGACTGCTCTAGAAAAATACCCACCTGAACCTGACCCTGAAAAGCCTTCCTCGTCATTTTGTTATTACAAATTTTAATTCAGAAAAGCATCTTAAAATCTGTGAGCTGGGAATGTTAGTCACAAGGTGAAGGTGAGCTAGATCACAGCAAGATTATCTATGTGATAAGTCTTACCCTGGGGGTAGCTGGATATTCTCTGGATGGTGATAAGTGCACAGATTTAAGACTGCATCGATCAGCTGGATTCTTTCTACCCTCAGGACCTCAACATCTGGAGGAGAAGAAAAGACTGAACAAGTTATTGACCTGTCTACCTGCCTGAAAGTCCTTGAAGCATCACAGTATAAAACAAATTTTACTTCAAGCAAGTATGTTATTGTGGTCCTGCTCTTGTGATATTACAGAAACAAAAAATCAACATTTAAAGAGCAACAACACTTAAAAAATCCTGTAAGTCAATATATAAGGATATGGAGCTTTTCAGCAGCAATCTGGTCTAAATTCTTAAGGGTACTTTTTTTCTCTTAAGGGTACTTTTTTTTTCCCAAATGCATCCAATATGATACTTGTAACTTTTTCGGAACTTGGATACACTCCTCCAGGTAAGCAACAAATCTGATCAGAACTTCTGGATCTCAGAGGAACTAAAAATGCATTTCAACTTTGTTGCAAGTTTTCAGACTCACTCTAATTTTGAGTCTTCCAGTACATGAAATGGTGCAGGATTTAAAATCCTATGAGAGGCTGGACATATTTTGAGAGGATGCTGAACAGCAAAGTCTAGTTCCTTCCACAAGCACTGAGCAGTTCAAGATCACTCTTTGCCATTAACCAGTCAGCACTAAGAGCATGTAAGATTTAGAATCACATTCTTGACAACACCCTCAATTCTGCAACAAACACATACAGCTCAGCTGAATGGATGTATTTCCCAGCAATGCAGGAATTTAGACAAATGCTAAATGAATTCGTAAAAGGGGTAAGAGTAAAGATTGCTTTTGTAACTGCTATTCTCTAAGTGTCCCAATAATAGACTTGGGAAGTGCACACAATTGGTTAATTAATTTAACTTCCAATCCTTCCATTTTGGCATAGCCTATAAATTTCATTTTACAGTATGTACAAAGGACTAAACTGAATTTAAAAACGCTGACTCAAAACTCTGGGTGGTTGTTCACAGTCCTTCATTCTCCACACAACCAATAATTTCCCAAACACTCCATGATACAAAATTAGCAACAGACAGAAACAGTAAGAGAAAATAAGAAGCTTCTCTAGTGAGAAAGCAACAGCAGTACATGTCTGGCTTCGAGCCAAATGCTTAGCCATCACGACTAAAATACGCTTTAAGTGATGCAAAGGCTGTTTGGTAGGTGGTAGGAGCTGTCTCAGCCCTGGGTGGCAATAGGAGGACGTGGAGACAGAAGCCAGCACTTGCTGGTGGGAGCTGTGTGCAGCCTCACCATCTGCTTGCACAGCTGCAGCCCTCTTCACCAAGTGGTCGGCGAGCTCCATGGCGTCGGCGGGGCCCAGGGGCAGGTCCCGCGACAGCCCGATCACCAGGATGCGCATCAGGGTGTCCTCCAGGATGGGCACCTCGGAGCACAGCCGGAGGAAGAAGCTGCAGAGGACACCAGACAACAATCACACTTCTTTGGACATCAGCATGAGACCCTACAACTCATCTGAGCAGAAGATACATCACGGCTCAGTTTACGCCACCTTCCCTGATCTCCAGCTCCAAACGCAACTATTTGACACAAATTATTATCTGAATATCACTTCCATTGCCTTGCACCTCTCTGCTTCAGCCTGCCTGAGTCTGAGCTCCCCAAGTTACCCCAGTTACCCAGGCCCTCCTTACAACTACAGCGTCAAGATACAGAACAGCTTGGCACAGGGAACAGGAATGAAGGAGGAAGAGGAACAGATGGAGAGTGGAACAACACCCCCCGGTTTTATGGCAGTGTAACAGATGAAGAAGATCTGAGCACAGCTCCAAGCCTTTCCAACACAGAGCTATATAAGGATCACCAGAAAACACCCATTCCTCTCCCTCCAGCTCGAGCAGCTCCCCACCTGCACCCACCACAGGAGGGGCACACACTCACTTGCGGTCACTCTCGGGGGGCCAGTTGTCCCATTTGTAGTAGGTTTCTGGCTGTTCTGTGAAGAGCACCTTGTGGAGGCTGTAGAGGTGAAGAGGACATTAAACACCATCTGTGAGGCTTAAGAAAACATACAACAGTCCAGTCTCCCCCAAATCCTGCTAAAGCTTCCCATCCTACACATGAAGGAGCCCCTTCAGATAAGTGAGTCTAGCAACAGTAACAACATGATTCAGAACAGAGAGGACTATACAATATGGGCTCCGGGCTTTTATACTTTCAGTAACTTATCTTGCTTACTATTAATTCTGGCCTGAACTGCCTCAGTAATGCCTTGTGTCAAGACCCCAGGATACCATCTGTCCTCCAGAAGACAGAACTATCTGTGGAGTCCTCAGCCATCGAGCCTTAAAAAGGATGTCAAACAAAAAACCAACAGGGTGTCCACATGGAATTTGTTTGGTCAGGTAGCTAAAAATCCCCAAATACTATAAATCAGAAATATTTTCCATTATCATGTTTCTGGTATGAGGATGCATCTGAAGGAATTTCAGAAACAGAGACAGTCCCAGCCTGAACCCTGCTAAAACTGTTTCTGGTCCCTGTCTGAAAATGGGAGAGAAGTCTAACCAAACCCTGGTGATTTTCATAACATATCACAGTGTTGGGGAAGGGACTGGTTATGTACAGACATGACCAGGCTGGCTCTCACCAGTGCACATAGTCCTTTGGAGCCAGCTTGCTGATGGATGGAACAACTGTATGCAGCCACCAGACAGCATCACGTTGGATAGCAGCAATTTGGTTCTGGAAAGAGCGCAGCACTTCCAGGTCTGAAAAACAGTCAGGTCACAAATTACACACATGGGCGTGGTGGTTTCAAGACAGTAACCAGGACTCTGAGGCATCAACAGTAAATCGTATAATCACAGAATGGTTTGGGTTGGAAGGAACCTTAAAGATCATCTTGTTCCAACTCCTGCACCACAGGCAGGGACACCTTCCACTAGAGAAGAGGAACCACAGGGCCTCTCCACCCACAGCTCCCTTTCCCAAGCCTCTCAGCCACTGCTTCCATAGATACAAGAAGCACTTGGCCATGCAAATGCCACATCTCCTAACTCTGTCAGTCCCAGGATGACACCAGGCTCCCAACCCTAGCTGATGTTCTCCCAACATCAGGGGCAGATATCTACCAAGATGCCCATCCTCAGAGAGAACCTAGATTCTTCTGCTTACTCTTTTTCTCTCCTTTGTCCCAAGCAATTCCAGCCTCCTTCACCTGGGCTGTGATACCAAGCATCATGGAGACAGCTAGCAGGTCGGTTATGTGGATGACAAACCGCTCCTTAAAATAGAAAAAAAAAAAGAAAAGTTGAATAGCAACATCTAGATCTGCCTTCTGGAAGTGTTTTGTCATCAAAAATGATGAGCATGGATGTTTGGAAATGAGATATGGGAGTGCTGCTATGAGACACACAAATAGTGACTCACTCAGACACCAAAGAGCAAAAGAAAGAACAGTCAGGAAAAGAGACACAGAAGAGCTCAGTGCATCACTGGCACATCCAGCAGCACAAGGGTCAAAAACGGTACCTTGAACTCCATCTCTGCATACAGGGCCTCCTTCCGCTCCTGCATGAGACCCAGACAGAAGGCCTGGAAGTTGATCTCATGTTTTGTCTGTTTGATGATCTCTCTCAGCAAAGCCCGTGAAGCTCGCAGGTAATCGTCCTTGGTGGTCAACAGATCCTGGAACACCATTGCCAGGTACTGGGGCCACAAAGAGAGGAAACTTTCAGTGCACTGTAATGGGTCTACACCCATAAAATGAAGAGACACAAGGAAACACTGCTGGAGGTATCCTGTCCTTCATTCAGACCCCTGGGGAGCTGTAATAACATTTCTCTCATGAAACTGCACTATCACCTAGAATGTGGGAGTTAGAAAATGCCCATTTATGTTTATTCCTACCAAGAATAATTATATAATTTCAAAATAGTATGCTACAGATCGGACAGCTGTCTGCGAAAAGATTCATCTGAGCCTCAAAACAACTAAATCTGTCAGGTTCTGGGTTCACCATCAGTCATCCAAGACACTGCACCTACCTTTGGAGCTTGCTCTGAGCTGTGCTGAAGCACAGTATACAGGATCTGCATGTTGTTGGGATTTCTTGCATTTGATAGTTCATTGAAAATCACAAACTTAATGGTGGTGCCCAGGTTATCCCTGTGTGCATTCAGCAGCTCTCTGCAAGGAAAGACCAATTTCATTGCAGCTGAACACATTCTCTTCATTTCTCCTTGAAGTATTTAGCACACAAAAGTGAAAAGGATGGAACAACACAAATCAAAGGACAATATCAAAGGACTACTGAAAGATTTTTGGGACAATGAAATCCATTTAAATGAACACAAGACACTCCATGCCCCAAGATGGTATTTAAACCCACTGTGCAGAGACACTGAGACTGCCAAGTCCCTGGGCACGGCTCCCACAGTGCTTTCTCTTCCTGTCACAGACCCAGTCACCCACCTGACACACAGCATGTAGTGGTTGAGAAGGACTTTTGGCTTGAGTCGAATTTTGATCAGGTTGGAGATAACTTCCATGTCCTCTGAGCTGTGGGTGTTACAGTTCATACAGACCGACATCAGCAAGTCCTGAGCTGGCTTGGTCAACTGCAGGGAAAGAGCAGAAAGGCTCCAGCCACTCACCACTACAGACCAGAAATGTAACTGGTGTACAGTACGCAGCCCTCCTGGCTGGATTCCAGACCAGGGTTGTGCTTCCACAGCTCCTCTCCTTACCTTTGGGTTCTGCAGCCACATCTCCAGCCTCTGCACGGCCATCTGACGCACCTCCTTGTAGCCACAGGTGGCCGTCAGCAGCCGCAGGAGGTTCCTGGAGACGTTGTCCATGGGCTGGCGCCGGTTCAGCTGGTCCCGGAGCATGTCCAGGACATATTCCTCCACACTCTCTGCAAGGTCTTCATACCTGGGCCACACAAATGGAACTTTACTCATTTCCACAAAAGCCAGTCCAGAGAGAAGCGCTCTTTTTTGTTTGTGGTGTGACTTGCAAACCAAGAAAATCCACTCTTTCCTCCTGGAACCAGTTTTATCTGATGCTCAACATCCCCCAGCAGGTGCCATGGGAACACAGAGAAGGAGCTTCCTGACACAGCTCTGCAGGGTGGGTGAGCACAGACACATCTACAGACACATCTGCCACACAGTTGTGTTAGGAGAGGGAGAGACACTATACCTGGGCATCAGCTGGCCCGCCTGCTCTGGGCTCATTTTCTCCTCTGCAATCAGCAGCTCACTCTGGCTGTCCTCCTCTTCTGTCATGGAAGGGTGTGGGCTACTCCCTAAGAGAGACCAGCACACTCTGTGAGACAACTCCTCTCCCTAGAGATCAATCACTGGACACAGCACACTTCACAAGACAACTCCACTCTCTAGAAGTCAATCATTTGTGCTCTGGCTTGTTCCACTTCCTGCAGGGATCCCTTCCAGCAAGACCACAGCCTCTCACACTGCATCCCATACAGGCCCATTTTTCACCACCCTCAAACCTCCCCTGGCCATGAAAGAGCCCCAGAAAGAAGAAAAGCAATGCCTGGAACTCAAAGCCTGGCCTATGAGACTCCATCCAGTACCAAACCACTCTCACAAGTGAATAAGCAGTGCAGGCTCCATCCTCTCCCTAAATCTTTGCTCCTGGTTCCTAAATATCTTCTTACCAGCACTGAGGTCCCCTCCACTACGTCCAACTTCTCCATGCAAGAGCATGGTCTTAGGAGGCATCTTGGTGTTAAAAGCTGTCTGGATGTTATCCACAAACGTCTTGCAGTGAGGGCTGTCCACCCAGATGCGCTCCCCAAGGGAGTCCTCGATGTACACCTGCAGCAGGGAGCACAATCCATTCTCATGGGGTTAATCACAGGAGTATTTGTGAGTTTTTATGGATTTATATCCATAAAAAATATACAGAGCAGGAAACTAGCATAACCAGTGCATGGATGAAAACCAGATCATACAAGAGCAAAAATACACACCATCATGTCCCACGCTCTACTGGGCACCTTCTCAAAAAAGACTTTACAAAACTTCTACCATCAAAATATAGTAGCTGGTCAGCTCAGCCTTTTTAAGTTAATGGGCTGTTTTAATCCCTACACACCAAATAGAAAGCAAGGAGTCTCTGCAACACTTACATCAATACAGACTCTCAAAGGCATCTCAGAAAAGAGCAGAGATAAGGCAACAAAAAGCAACGGAGGCTACATTCCAGAAATCCATGGAGATTTTTCTTCAAAAGGATGGGCCCAGACTCCAATTTCTGCCTCCTCCAGCTGCATTCCCACAGTGGACAAGAGAACACCAGCCACATCCTTCCCTACAGCTGTAATAAACCTTATGCTGCTGTCCTACTCCAGCACATCCACATTTCCCAACCCAGTCTGCCCACCACTGCCTCAGTCCAGCAGAAGCCCCCTCAGTTCACCAACCTTGACAAAGATCTCTGGCCAGTTCTCATCCTCTTCATAAGCTGCCATGAGAAGGTTGCATGCCAAGACAGACACAAGACTATTCCCTTTGGCTTTGAAATTGATGGAGGCATCTCTTCGGAGTAGGCTGCACAGTGCCTGGAATAACATCCAGAAAAAATAAAATAATAAACAAGCCATCTATTGAGAAAGCATGCAGAGAAGCTGCAGAAAGAGAAATACAAATTGCAGCAGCTTGCCACAGAGCTCTGGTATTTACAAAGCCATGCAGATCACGCTCTGGCCTGAGAGAAAGTGCAGCTCTGCTCACAGTTTGGCAGGAATGATCCATCAGTAACTTTGTGAGTCCTCACCTCGATAACCCCTTCGGTGGCAAATATGTTGGGTTTGATTTTTGCCAGGTACATAAGGCTCAGGTACAGAGTGGTGTCAGGTTTGGCTCTGTTCATCTTCAGCTGTTTCACAGCTCCACACAGCACTCCCTCAATACGGTCATCATTGCCTTCTGCCTCTGCTGCCTCAATCTCATCCAGCAGCACCGTGGGGACGACTGCAACCACCAACACACAGGTATCAGCATCTACCCTCATGCCAAATAGCCACCCTGAGGTGCTTCAGGACCAGTCACAAGGGACAGCAAAGCACACACCAGCTCACTTTTAGCCCCGGCAATAGCTTTTCCCTATTCAATTGCCATTAAAAGTTCTGTTTCACAACTGACAATGCCCCTTCATTGTTTTTCCGTGCTAACACACTCCTCTGCAAATGTATCCACCATCAGAAAAGGAATGACAATTCAAAAGGCAACATACAGACCTAGAGTTTGCTAAAGAAGTATGTGACTAAACTACCACAATCCAGACTTTGAGATTTCCTCAAGGAAGTATTTCACATACGGCTACTGAACAGCTGTCAGACAGAATGAATGCAACCAATGCCAAGTGAAGAGAAAATATTGACTTCATCCCTATATCCAGGGAAGGAAACCATCGAGGATAGCACATAATTAGTGTCAACTTAAAGAAAGACTCCTGGGACGAGACTCCAGAGAAAGGAGCAGTTTTCTTTCTCTGAGGTTTCCGTGCGACGGCAGGAGCGCAGCGAGGCCTCACCTTCGATGGGGATGACAGACGGCTCCTTGATGGAGGGCGAGATGGCTCTTTTCTCCGCCACGGCCGCCTCTGCCAGGCGTCCCAGGGCGCTGAGGGGCGGAGTGGAGGAGAGCTTGGGGCGCTTGGTCAGCCCGGGCAGCCCCGCCGGGCCCGCCAAGGCGGCGGCCGCGTCCCGTCT
>JANPWX010000033.1:2511754-2522821 GCA_024734555.1 Trochalopteron elliotii
CGTATCCCAAGCGAGTTAGAGTACAGACAGACACCGTGGACCGACAGCCGGCACCGACCGACGGCCGCGGCCACACGGAACCGGAATCGCCGCCGCAGCGGCACCGCCCGCCCCGTCCAGCCCCGCCGGGCAGCGCCGTCTGGCGTTCGGGAGGGGGAACTGCACCCCCGGGGGGCATGGGGGCTCCGGGGGAGCCCGAGGTCACAGACGGGCTGGGATTGCTGCAAGATGTGTAAACATTTTCTTAAGGAAGAATGATTTTTTGATGTTTGGTCCGTCTCTTCTCCCAGGCAACTAGCAACAGGACAAGAGGACATAGCCTCAAGCAGCACCAGGGGGTGTTAAGTCAGACATCAGGAGGAATTTTCTCACGGAAAGAGCGATTACATATTGGAATGGGTTGCCCAGGGTGGTGATGGAGTCACCGTCCCTGGAGGTGTTCAAGTGCCACTGGATGTGGTACTCAGTGCCATGGTGTATTTGAAAAAGTGATTAGACCAAGGCTGGTCTTGATCTTTTCCAGCCCAAATGATTCTGCGACTGGGAGATCTGGGATCAAATAGGGGGATCAAGGAGGTGGGACTGAAGGCTGGAGTCGGGCTGAAATTGGGGAGCTGAAAGTAGTGGATGAAACTGGACAGCTGGAATGTGCGGCAGGAATTGGGGTTGTTGGATCAGGGCTAAAATTGAGAAGCTGAAATCAGGGTGATGGAGTCAGGAGAATCAAGGTCAAGGACTAAAACTGGGGGCCCCACAGCACCTGGCTGCCCAACCCCTCTCCCCCATGGCACCCCTTCTGTCCCCAAATCACACTCCCAGGACAAGCTCTCCACATGCCTTTATTGCAGCAGGAATCATGGGTACCCACACGTCCACCCACACCACCCACCCAGGACCATGCAGAGGACACACAGCAGCCAAGCCCCCATCCCACACCCCCTGTCCCCAGCTGTGCTGGAGGGGGATGAGCAGTAGCAGGTGACAGTCCCCGATGCCCCATCCATGGCAGCATCCCGGCTTCAGGGGCTGGAGCATTGAGCATCTCCCAGGTGGGTGTCTGGCAAGGTGAGGGTGACCCCCCTGCTCATAGCCACTGCAGGGAGAAGCCCTGGCTGAGGCTCATGCCAAGGTCTCTCACGGTGAGAACCTGTGGGGAGAGAGGAGACATTTTGGGATACAGCCTTGACAGGGGGAGAATGCTTTCCCCTAAACCCTGGCATGGCAGGAGAGCCACACAGAGTCCTCACCCCCCTCTTTGGTCACACTGTGACCCTGGAGGAGGAGGGGTGGAGACCCTCAAGATGGGGACTCCCACCCAGCAAAGGGCACTCAGAAATAGGGCCATACCTGGTTGTCAAGGTAGGAAAAGGCCTTCTCTTGGCCATTCAAGAGGACCTTGCTGGGTGGCTTCTGCACGCCAAAGACGCTCAGTGTGCCAATGGTGACCTTGGTGGCCTCAGTGCTGGCATGGAGGACGGTGGAGGTGAAGATGTTCTGTAGGAGGGGACAGCATGAGCTCAAGGTGACCAGGTAACATGGGACCCCTCACTCCTGCCCTCCCCACCACATCCCACCTGTGTGACATTGAACATCACATAGGAGTAGTTGCCCTTCTCAAAGGTGTCCAGGCTCTCGCCATCGTCCCAGAAAAGGTCACCCCAGGCAGTGGCATGAGAGGACAAGGCCACGATGAGATGCAGGGGATTCCCCCGGGTCACCTCTGTGGTGGTTCCTGGTTTCTGGGGTTCAAAGACATGGGTTCTGTAGCACCATGACCACTGGGGACGGGGGTCCAGGAGTTGAGGTGCTGAGGGACACACGCTGTGGACAGCACCCAGGGAGGTGATGGGTGAGCACTCACCTGGGTGGGCAGGATGGAACCTTCCCGGATGTGCAGGTTGAGGTGCTCCAGGGGGGCCGACATCTTCAACATCTCCCCACTGCTGTTCACAGAGGAGCCCTGGGCAGGCAGTGAGAGACATGGGTGTGAGACCAGGGCTCAGGGACAGATCTGCAGAGCAGCCATCCCCAACCCTCCCTCCATTAGGGCTCACTGGGCTCAGCCAGGGCTTCCCACCCGCAGCCCCGAGAGGGTCAAACAGGGATCACCCAGCCCTCAGCCGAATGCCGTGATGCTCCTCACCGTGTAGAAGTCGTACCACGTGCCTTGGGGGACGTAACCTGTGACTGAGTCCACCCCGGGCTCCAGCACTGGTGTCACCAGCAGGCTCCGGCCCCACAGGAACTGCCTGTCCAGCTCCCACGTGGCCACATCCCAAGGGAACCTGTGGCGGGACGGAGACACCGCTCGATCGGCCGCTGCTCCATGATCCAGCCTAAGCATCTCCCCAGCTCCCACTGGGGATGGCCTTACTCAAAGAACAAGGGCCGGGCAACAGTGTCCCCTTGCAGGTGGGCACGGTGGAAAAGAGTGTAGAGGAAGGGCAGGAGGGAATAGCGGGTCAGCAGCACGTCCTTCATGGCTGTCCTGGCTGCGGGGCTGAATGCTGTTGGATCCTGGGCCTGGGGGAGATGTGGGCAGTCAGCAGCTGTCCCACCCCCAACCCCACCTCCTGCATCCCCCATTCCACATCCCATATCCTGCATCCCACCCCTAGGATGCCTCCCACTGGGCACACTGCCCTCGACCTTCTCGTTCTGGGTGTTGTGGTTGCGAGCGAAGGGGTAGAAGGCACCGAGCTGCATCCAGCGGGTGCAGAGCTCCTCCGAGGTGCTGCCCGAGAAGCCGCAGATGTCTGCCCCGACCAGAGGGATGCCAAAGAGGCTGAAGCTCAGCAGCCCTGAGGGCAGGGACAGTCAACAGGGCACAGTTTTGGAGACATCTCCAAACAAGCTGAAAGCTCTAGAAGGGGCTCTAGGAGGGGCTCTGTGCCACCCACCTGGAATTGAGTAACACATGTCCTTCCACTGGCTCCGGTTGTCCCCCAGCCAGTGCCCTGAGTACCGGCCCTGGCTGGGGAAGGTGGAGCGGGAGATGACGAAGGGGCGTTTCCCCCGGATCTTGACCAAGGCGCTGGAAAACAACAGGAGAGCTGGGGGCAGAAGATAAGAGCAGCCTGCCAGGTGTTTCCCTTATCCCACAAGAGCTGAGGGGAAATTCCAGCCCCCTGGCAGAGGGGTGGAGAGCCAGCCCAGGCAGTATGGCAAAGGCTTCCAGCAGGACTAGCCTCATTCACCCATTCCTCCCAGAGCAGTGTCAGCTCCCCTCTTCTCCTGGGTTATTCCCATCCCAGAGGCTGGGAGCAGTCAGAGCTTCTCTCCTTCTCAGATCGCGCTCAAATCCCCATCCTCTTCCTACTCAGCTCTGAGAAGGATTTTATCCCAACCTTCCCCCAGGCTCTCAGGAAGTGGGATGCTCAGGTACCTTGCTGTGGCTTTGGCTTCCATCAGCCCATAGAGGTTGTGGAGGTTGTAGTGCACTGAGACCTTCTGCTTTGCTGAGGCACAGACTGTCTTTGCAGAGAGGGAATCGCCCAGCACAGCTGCCAGGAGGGAGAGCCCAGTTGGACCCGGTGCTGGTGGGGTGCAGGGGATATGGACTCCCCACACTTACTGGCTCTGGGTCAGCCCTCCCACAGCCAGCTGTCACTGCCAACCCAGTGCCAAAAGCTCACACAGATGGCCCCATCCTGCACCCTGACATGACCGTAACAAGTGTACATGGCTTAGACATGAATACTTGCACATGAAGGTAGGGATGGAGGCATTCAGGGTGTAAAAGACACACAATGTCTCTCAGAAATGGTTTTCTTCCACCACACTCAGTTTGCAGTGATCTCAAAGCACAGCCTTGTATCTCATCTCCCTCCTTACCTGGAGTGTAGGGTGGGCTGTCAAAGTCTCCTGGGGGGCAGCCATCTTCAGACCCATCCATGAAGTTGGATGGCTCATTCATGTCCTAAGCAGAGAAAATTGTGCAGCAATTTCAGGTGTGTGTTTTTGGGATTAGTGGTAGACCTGGAAAAGCTGCATTTGAGGGAGAGTCCTGCCAGGACAAACACCAGACATGAGCTGAGATGCTGGCAGGGAGCAACCCATGGGCAAGGAGGGACTTACAATCCAGAGGCCGTCAAAGGGCACGTGGGCGTAGAAGTGCTGCAGATTCTCCAGCCACCACTGGTGTGTGTCTGGGTTGGAGAAGTCTGCAAAGGCAGTGAAACCAGGCCATACCTGTGGGGACACCACAAATCCATGGGTTCAGCAAGCAGGTGATTTGTGAGGAGCCACCATGGAGAACAGGGTGCCACAGCATGCCAGAGATTTCAATGGGGGGTGAAACAGGCAATGAGACAGAAGATAAACCCAGCCAATGCTTTGAGTTCCTAGGTGCTACACACACACACACACACACACAGAGCATCTCTCCTACCTCCATGGTACCAGGAGTACCAGGTGCTGAGGAGTCCCCACAGTCCATGGGCAGTAGCAGCTGATGGACCAGCTGCTCTGCCCCTACTTGCACAAGGCCTGACACCACCTCACCAAGAACATGTCAGGGAAAAGCCATGATTTCTCTGTGATTTGCCTCATTCCAGGAATTTTACCCAATTCATTTTCCCCCATGTTTTCAGGCTACATCAAAAGCCCCCTCCTTGGAGATGGTGAGAAAGAGCAGGTGAGAGAAAACAGCCAGAGGGGTCAAAATGGGAGGGAACAGCTGCAGAGCAGGTCTGGAGGCACACTGTCCACCACAGACAACCTCCCCTCACCCCAGAAACAGGAAGGGAGAGAAATCAGATGATCAGCCTCAGGCAGCACTGCTGACTCTGTTAAGCTCATATGACTCCCACAGGCTCCTCTGCTGAGCAGGGGCTGGTGAAGACACCAGGAGGTGACACATGAGGAAGACGAGGGCTGAGCCAGGCTCTGGCAATTATCCCGGAGAAGTCCCTTGGCCACTTGGCTTTCCCCCTCTTGTGATGAAATCCCAACTCTGCTATTACACACCCCATTGGGCAGGGATTTCCCCCTGGAGCTCCTCACCTGCCCGATGAGTGGCTGCCCTTGGGTGGTGTTGAGGAACAAGCCCCGTCTCAAGCCTTCATCAAAAGGCCAGTAGGAGCCACGAGGGCTGGTGCTGCTGATGCCAGGATCCTGGGATTGGAGCAGAGGGTTAGTGCCATTCCAAGCAGACCACAGCTCCTTCCCACAGCCAGACCCATGTGATTCACAGAAAAGAACCCGGACAGGGTCAGCTAGAGCCCACACACTGTGGCTGTTTCCCCCCAAGGGGAAGAGAAACTTGCTTCAACACTTCCAGGCATGTTTTCTAAAATGCCACTTCTGCAAGTCTCCAGGACCTGTTACAGCATTTTGGGGAGTGGGGGACAAATACAAGAAATCTTGCTCTTATGCAAGAAATGTCAGGTCATGGACAGGCTTGGGTTACTACAGAGAGTTCAATGAGGAGGAAATTCAACTTTCCCCTGCAAGGACCTGCTGGTCCCCACTGCCTCCAGCAAGCAGAACCCACGCCCCCACTCCTTGCAGAGGGAAGAAGGGACATCACAGCTAGGTCACAAGATCCCAGCACTCGTGGGGATGTGAGGGCACCTGAGCTGTGCACCCACAAGTTAAACTGCCTGACCCACAGCTCCTCCATTCCTTCTCTCACAGGGGTCAGGGCCATCCTTGTACCCTCAGAAAGACAGGAGCACAGCACAAGAACCTGGCTGTGTCTCCAAGGTCCTGCATTAGGGGGATTTCCAGTCACAGTTTACAGCTGCCTGACCAGCACTGGGAACTGGCCTCCTACAAAAATCCCCAGGGCCAGAAATGACCAGCTGGGACCAGGAGCATCCATTATGCCCTTGTCTGACATCCCTGCAGCAAAGACAGCACAGTGGGAGAGGAGGGGGAATACCAAGATCATAACGTAGTGCTGCCCATGTTTGTGGAGGTCTTCCACCAGGGAGGGGAGGGAGGCAAACTTCTGGGAATCCAAGGTGAAGTCCCGGTACCCATCCATGTAATCGATGTCATTCCACTGTGCATCCTGCAGGAAAGAGGCTCAGGAATGGGTGATGGAGACTGGAGCCCCTGCCCCACAGGCCTGGGGGGTTACCTGGGGGATCTGGTAGTTCCTCATGGCTCTCACAGTCTGCCACGTCTCATTGCTGGATCCGTAGCCCCAGCGGCACAGGTGGAAGCCAAGAGCCCAGAAGGGTGGCATGGCTGGGAAACCTGCAGTGGGACAGTGGGAGCATGGGTGGTGTTTCCCAAGATGAGAGCAGCATCTCAAAAGGATGAGAAGGTAAGGGGAAAGGGAGGATAAAAGGTGATCACTGACCACAATGTGCTGGAAGGGCTGGGGATGGGATGGCTGGGGGATGCTGATCCCTCCCCAGCTGAGAGGGTTGGGGATGGTGGTGAAGCTGAGGTGAGACAGGGATGTGGGCATGGAGAAGGTGCCTGCAGATAGCTGTGTTGGGGTGTGGGCACTTACCTATCACCTGCTGGTACTGCTGGATGACCATGTTGGGATCAGGCCCCAGGAATATGTAAAAATCCAGCACCCCTCCAATGGTCCTCCAGGTCAGGCCTGGAGCAGGCTGTAGAGCCACCTCTTTGAGAGGAAACGTAGAAAGGGAAAGAGAAGAGAAGAAGGTAGTGACAACTGGGGAGCAATCCCCAGACCTTAGCCCCTATGATGGGGCCCAGGCAGCACCACAGGCAATGCTCAGGGGAATAGAGAAATCCCTGCCTTGCACTCAGCAGATGCTAAATGGGTGTCTGGAAGCTTAAATCATCACAGCCCAGAGAGATCATGGGTTTATGCTATCTTGAAAATCTGCTCTTTTAAGCTCAAATCTGTGCCAGCTTCTACTGCTGGACCAAGACTAAGCACTTAAGTGCAGTGCTTTCCTTCATGTCCTCCCCTGAAATCCCCTCCTAAGTGAATCCAGAGCTACTTTACAAGCAAGCACATGGGAGCCAGGCCTTTCCTGGGAAGGGCTCTTCACATGGAGGAGCTTTTGCACCTCAGCTCAGGTGGCTGCATCTCACAGGAGCTCCTCCTTGGCAGCATCACGGCAACAGAGCTGAGCACAGCTGGAGCTGCCAGAGCCCTGGTGTGAGCAGCATCATCCCAGCTGGCTGCAAGAGGCAGCTGCTGGGAGGGACAGGTGGTCCTGGTGCTGCCCCTGACACGGCAGGGGCCTGCAGGAGCTGCTGTGTTATCACAGCACACATGGGCAGATGCCATGGCCACAGCTGGCACAGCACAGCTGGGAAGAGCATGGGTGACAGATGGCATCCCCGGCTGTGCCCCAGCCGTGCCCTGCTGCTGGGCCTGGGGACAAGGGCATTTCAGTGGAGGGGGAGTGGGCATGGACCTGCACACAAGGGACTTGCCTTCCTGATGGCAACTCGGCAGCTGGGCGTGTGGTTAAACTGCTCAGCAGTTGCTAAAGAGCCTCGCCGTAGCCAGGAAACAGATGGCTGTGCTCAATAACGGAGCCATCAAACCACATCTTTCACTTTTATGGCTTCCTCTCACCCCATGTTCCCAAACTGGCCACTCCAGCAGCTCCCATCTCTCCTGGTCTGCCAGCTCCTCCACCATGGAAAAGCTGGGCTGGGGTCCCCTGGACACCTACCCATGGCATTGCTGTTGAGTAGGAAAACACCATGAGCATTTCCGCCCTCCTCCATCATCAGGTAGAAGGGGTGGGCTCCGTACAGGTTGAATGATTCCTGCAAGGAGAGGTGCTTGATAAGACAGCAAAGAGGGCAAAGCAGGAGAGTCCCATGTCACTGAAAGTGATTAAATGACCCTGAGCTGCATATACTGCCACCACCTAACTGGGCATCTGTCACTCCTCTGGAGCATAAGGCAAGGAATGAGGATAGGTTTGGAGCTTAAGGCCATGGGAGGCTGCTTCTTCCTCCAGCTCAGGGGCTGCCACTGAGCTGGGCTGGGTGAGGGGGAACCTCCTGCCTCACCACAACACATTGCACGAGGAGCAGGGTGGAGCGGAAACACCCAGTGCCCTTGGAGTGCCAAGAGCATTTTGCAATTGCTCTGAAATCCTCCCTGGCACATACCTGCCCATCAGCCTCAACCATCCCCAGCCTCTCCCAGCGCTGCTGCCCACCCCTGCCATGCTTTCCCAGGGTTTGTCCAAAGCACAGGAGAGTGGCACTCCTGCCCTCACCCCCTGCACCCCTGGGGGGAGAGGGCAGATGTACCGTGGGAGAGACGTCGCGGGCCCACAGTGTGAGGGTGTTCCAGTCCAGGCTGTGCACGAGGCTGCCACGGTGCTCCCCCAGCCCATAGAGGAACTTGGATGGGAGTGATGTGGATATCTGGAGAAACTGGTCAGCAAAGATCAAGGGGGCCACGGTGGTGTTTAGCCTGCCAGGGTGACACCAAGAAAGAGAGAGGGTCAAGAGAGGGTTCTGGGACTCATTAGGATTCATTTGCCCATCAATAACTGATCTCTTCCCTCTCAAAGTATCTCAAGGGGCAGTCTAGCAGCACATCCCACCCTGCATTCAGCCCCAACACCTTGGCCCAGGAGCAAATTCAGGTCTGGCTGGACACAAGGCAGAGTCCAAGCCAGCCTGACCCAGAGCAGTACAGCCTCCCCTTTGACACCAGAAGTTTCCACACAGGTTATCATTAACCACTGAGGTGATAAGGCCATGGAGTTTCTCAGCCTGCTGTCACTGATAAGCAGCTCCCAAGTACAGGATGGACCACAGCCACCAGCAAATGGGAAGGAGGAGGAAAGGATGGGATCCCAAAACACCCTGGCCAGACATTGTGCAGCTGTTGGTGTTCACCACCATTTTAGTGTGGGCAAAGCTGTGGAGGTGACAGCAGCTGTACAGCTAAGTCACCTGCATTCCTTTCCCACAAAAAGTCTGGAGCTGTGGATATCCCTATAGCTTGAATAGTCAGGGAAACCCAAAAGCAGGGAGAGGGCAAAGCCACAACTGTTCTTTGGCATTTTTCCTGAGCCACCAGATCATTTATTGGTGATATGCTGAGATCTACACAACGTTTGGCTTCTGTAGGACCCTGGGAGGAATCCGAGCACTGGGAAGTTTTTGGAGAGATGCTGATCCCACACAGCTCTGCCATGGCCAGAGCAAGCACGTGGCCTGTCCCTGGGGCCAGGAGGCCACCTTCTGCCACATCTCCATGTGAGCACTGCTCAAAAGATGCAAGACAAAGAATAATAATTGGCTGGAGATCTCACAAGTGCATTTTTCCTAATGAAAAACCTCTGGGAAGCATGCTGGAGCCTGCCTAGGGTGGGATAAGCTTGCCACAGTGTAGCACGAGGTGGGTTCTTACAGCACTGTCCCTGTTGCCTTGCGCTGCAGCAGCACCCCAAAGGGGTCCCAGGAGAAGTTCAGGCTGTAGATGGGGTTTTCTGCTCTCTTTGTCACCCGGGGAACATCAAGGGGAACCTCATAGCGTGGGTTGGCTGCATCTGTTATCTGCAAAAGGGAGAAAAAGCACTTTAAAGACCAACAAAGCAAGAGGGCAAAGGGCTGGAGATGCTCACTGGCCCCACACAGCCACGCCTGGAGCACAGCAGATTCCAGAATTGGTCCAAGCAAGGGATGGTCACCTATGGGATGGCAGGTGCCAGAGTCAGGAGCACAGTCACAGGCTCTTGAGGGCAGCCAGGAGGGAGCTCACCTTGATGTGCAGCCGTGTGTCCGTCTCAAACTCCACATCCAGCCTCAGCTTCTCGATGTCCCGGGGGTAATAGGCCTTCTCCCTTCGCACCAGCAACCCCACCATGCCCAGCACTGTCTGGTTGAGGCTCTCCAGGGTGTAGCTGGGGAAGTCAGGGGGATAGAAGCACCAGGGTACCCCCTGCTTGCCCTCTGCCGGTGGGGGACTCTGGATGAAGCAGCACCCTCGGCTTTCACAGAGCTCCTGGGTCACCACCACACGCCGCTCTGGGTAGCAGTCAAAGCGATGGCTCTCGGGGACCAGGAGACATTTTGGGGGTGGCGTGGGTCCGAGCCAGCCCCCCGATACTTGCCGTAGCACCCAGACAGTGATGGTGCTCAGCAGAACAGCGGCCACCAGCAGCCCGCTGCCCACCCACCACGGGGCCAGCTTCCCACGGCCAGAGGGCATTGGAGCAGCCCCTTCCTCCTCCACCTGGCATGCTGCTGGCTGTGTTGTTGTCAGCTTCTGGTATGACTTCATTGTCCTGGTGCTGGATGGAAGGGGAGATGGTGTGAAGGAGACAGAGAGTGAGAACTTGCCGAGGCCTCAAGTACAGTTTCCCCTCCCCTGATGCCTGTGGCTTGGGCAGAGCCTGTCCACCTCAGCACCCTGCAGGATCACATCTGCACCTTCAGCCAAGATGCACCTGGCAAACTCAGCAAAGGAAGGCTTTGCCCAGGTCCTGTCCCTGCTAAGTGTGGGGAGACACTGATACCCAACTGTCCACCAATCCCAAGGGACAAAGCACCATTTGCTTTTGGGACATGGCAGACAGGCCCCTCAAGGAGTTTTTCCCAGCTCTGAATTAATGGGCTGCAGTGTTTCTGGAAGGTGCAAGCAAAACCGAGCCTGCTCTTCCTGTGGGAACAGAGCTATGATGCTGAGAGCTGCAGCTCCGAGGTGTGGAGCATTCTCTGCTCCGAACATTCTTCCGCTCTGAGCATCCTCTCCGAGCATCCTCTGTCATCATCGTCCAAAGCCCTGACTCAGAGGTTTTAGACCCGAGGAGGGCTGGGCAAGGGATGGCTGGGAATATGCCATTAGTCCTTGCTTTCCACTGATAAAAGCTGATTCTGACAATCCCCCAGGCAAACACCTCCCGGACTCTAAGGAGACCCCCACGCTCCTGTTAAGTTTGCAGGGAGCAATTTCAGCATCTTAAAAAAGAGACACAACTTTCTTGTCTCCATCTCCTCACTCACACTCAGACCCTGCTCCCCTCACCCTGCTCCCTGCAAAGGCTCAGATAAACAGCTCCACCCCCCATAAACAGGTTTATTCCCCGGCAGTGCTCCCCCCAGCTCGGGCCACCACGACGGCTCAACCCGCCGGGGCCTGGCCGAGAACCT